>PVIW01004469.1:0-131609 GCA_004026585.1 Noctilio leporinus
GGGGGGAGGGGGGAGGCAGAGGCAGAGGCAGGGAAGGGGAGCAGCTTAGACAAGAACCTAGTATAAAGGAACCATGGACATGGACAACAGGTGGGATTGACTTTGGGGGGAATGGGTGGGTGGGGAGGGGGACAGAGGGGAGCAAAAAGGCGATGGATGTAATACAACAACAATAAAAAAAAAAGAAAAAAGAAAAAAAAAAAGATTATTCTACTTTCCCCTGTTAAGGTGATGAGTCCCCTCCCCACATTTCTGACTCCAGTCAATCTCCTGCCCCTTATTCCCAACTTTAATAAGAAGGCTTCTGCTTTGGTCTTTGCTGCAGAGTTCTTATTCTAATCCTCCTACTACCTGTTACCTGCCATCTCTGAGGCCTGGGGCTTTATGTTGTTATTGCCAGCTCTCTCCCTGGGGTCTTAAGCTGTATAGGATCTCTTATCAAGTGATATAATACTTTCAGCACCAGGAAAGAACTCACTGTGATGGGATTTTAATAATTGACTACCCATCTCCCAATCTTAACTCATCTCCCAATCTCATTCTCTCTCTCTCTCTCTCTTTTTAAGATTTTATTTATTTTTAGAGAGAGGGTAAGGGAGGGAGAATGAGAGGGAGAGAACATCAATGTGTGGATGCCTGTCCTGTGCCCCCAACTGGGGACCTAGCCAACCCAGGCGTTTGCCCTGACTTGAAACTAAACCAGCAACACTTGAGTCCGCAGGCAGGGGCACTCAGTCCACTGAGCCACACCAGCCAGGGCCCAATCTCCTTTTCATTGAGGATTCTTTACCATGTGAAGCCTGCTATACTCACTGTTGCTCAAGGTAGTGCATCAGGGGGCAGCAGGGGCCTCAACCTTGTATCCAAGCCCGAAGAGTGTAACAATGATGGATACCTTGTCAGAGAAACATCAATTTTTCTAAAACCATGACTTTCACACTTTTTAAAAATGTAACCCATGATAAGAAATACATTTTACATGGTGAGGCAGTTGTATATGTGTGGGTTTGTGTGCGTGTGTGTGTGTGTGTGTATGAAAATAGATTTGTGAAAGGATAGCCTTACTATCCTTCTGTCATCTTGTTCTTTCCTGTTTCATTATTAAGATGCTACTGAAATGCCATATTCTTGATTTCACGAGTTACTAATGGTTTGTAATCTGCAGCATGAAAAAACACTGCTCTGAAGTGCAAACTGTAATAAACACACCACTGGCGCCATAATAAAAAAGCAGCATTAATAGCACACTGTCATCATTACTACTGTTGCTAAGTGCTCTATGTGTTGGTCTGTATGTTACTGTCATTTCAATTAAAATCTTCAAATTGCTATAAGCCACAGTACCAATTGTATTCCCTTAGTATTCCAGTGAAGTAACAAACCAACCAACCTCACTTTCATTGAATTCATGTTAACTTCAAATTTGGTGATGATTTGCAACAGAAAACATGTGGATGGCTGAATTTTTATTACCAGATTAGCAGCTATTTTCTAAGTTTCAACCAACATTTTTATTCAGTGGACTTTGGTTTATATCAAGCAAATCAATGTAATCAATATAATTGCATGATGGACTCTTTCCCTTTCTCCCTGTGAAATAACAGTAGTTCAAAAACTGTTAACATTTCAAGGATTTGAAGATGAGGTTTGAAAACTGAACCATGAGCCTCCCTAACAGATTTAGACACTTGGCTGCCATTGGAGGAAAGCCCTCCTTTCAGAGCTGGGAGGGTTTCTGCCTCTTTATAACCATGCACTTACTCTGTCACTTAGGACTACCGGTAGGCCCGTGCACACAGCCCCCAAAGACCTGATTGCGGACACAAAGCTGTGCTCCCACCCAGGCGCGCGTGCCCTGGCGGCGCCGCAAGTCATCTGCAGCGCAGACAGACCCAGGATGCGGGCGGATCGAACCCGCCTTCACCTCTCCCCGCTCTCTTTCTCCAAATCAAACCCACCGTAAGCTCCGAGAAGGGCCAGGAAACCCCGTGGCTTTAATTACTTCAGTTCTCCAAAGCTCCATGTGGCAGACAGGACACCTCATTTCCCTTCAGGCTGGCCGTCTTCCTGCGAGCGGCGAGGAAGAAGAAAAAAGCCAAGCTCCATTTCCAAAGGACGGAGGGCGCGGAGAGGGTGCCCCAGCCGGGGGCTGTGCGGGTCTTCAGCCCAGCGCTCCGCTGAGCACGCTCCTCCCGCTCCGGCAGCGCTTGAGAGTTGGCGCCACCTGGCTTCTTAAAGAAGAACCAAGGCTAGAGGTAGATGCGGTTGAAGAGGCCTGTGTTCTTTTTCCACTGCGCGCAAGAGCACGGGGAAGAAAACCGAGGTGTAGTTTCCACTTCCAAGTCCCAGTGCGGCCGGGCAACCCGGCGGCTGGCAACAGAGCGCTGCGGGAGGAGAGGCAATTGCCTGCCCGGGCATCGAAAACACCAGGAACTTCCCTAGCTACAGATGCTAGAATAGCTGATTCCCCGTTTAAAGCAGGTCCAAAGTGCAGTCATAACTGTGGCAACTCAAAGCAGCATAAATAAATAAGCGCGGGTCGATTTGGGTATTGGTCAGCTCTGGCTACTTAGCATCGATCACCTAATCTGCGCAGACTTCCTACACCGACCCGTGGGAAAAGAAAGAAAACTGGAGCAAGAGCATCCTATAATTCTGACCTCCACTTAGTTACAATGGAAAGGAGGCAGGTTGTTAAACGAGTCCCCTAGCTTTCGATGTGTTTAGATTCAAAATGAGGAAAACACTGACCGATGTGAAAATAAAATGAAAGCCTGGTGGGACAGTGCTTTCAACGTTCCCGTTTTACTAGTAAAAATGGTGATGGCCTATCATTACCTGCTCTGCGCTCTGTAAATTTCCACTAAGTTTGTCTTTATGGGTATGGATGTAATAAATACACAGAATGACTGCTAATTGGACAACACCTACAAACTACTTTATCTAGGACCTGGACTAGTTATCAAAAGTAATTATCCGCCAATCTCAGCATACCTTTTAAAGTCTGGGATCTAGGGTAAGTATGTTTGAAAACTGCTTTACCAGATAACCATGCAGGTGCTCAGGCAGACACACGGATGCATAAAACATGAACATGTTAAGTGCATATATGAACATGTGTACATGCCTGGGGCAATGTGGGTTTGCAGGGATTATAGTAATGACTCGTGTACAGTGCTACACAGTTTACACAACACTTTTGCATTGACCTTTTACTTAATCTTCACAATATTAAGGGTCATTGTTACTCCCCATTTTACAGATGAAAAACCTGAGGCTCAGAAAAATAACTTTCCCCAAAATCTTGATAAGAAGCTATAGAACCAAAGCCATTTATTCTAACTCTGGACCATTTTCATCTTCAGCAAGTATGTGAGGGACACTGTGTCACAGGCACTAAAACACTGTGGTCACAAATTTTAAAGACTTATTCCACTGCCCTCAAGGACTCACATAATCAGTTTGGGGAATAATGGAGGCTTCCAAGAAAAGGAGATAGCCAGGATGAATCTTGCAGGACAAGTAGAATGAAGACTGATGAAGATGGAGAGAAGTGTGTACCAGGTGGAAGGCAACATGTGCAAAGACATGAAGACCTAAGAACTGTTCAATTCAGTTCAGCAGAGACAGGGCTTAGCGTGTGTGCAGGGAGCGTCAAGAAAGGAGACTATTGCAAACATTATATGTTCAGTATTTGAGTTTTCCTGATCTATGGGGAGTGGATGAAAGATTTAAAGTAGGGAAGTGGCACAATCAAATTGCATTGTCCAAAGGTCACTCTGGCTGCTGTGAGAACAGCCTGGAGAGTAGTACACTGGCAGTGGGAGAAATGATGGTATGGTGCAGGCCAAACTCAGTATCTGTCATTATTAAGGCAAGGGGTGGAGAGAGGAGAAGAGGACAGATTTGAAAGATATTTAGGAGGACCCGGTGACAGTTGCCAGGTTACTGGGCTGAGCACCTGATGGTCAGTGGTACCAATCACAGAGACTAGAATAGACTATAAGTGTGCAGCAAGAACTAGAAGTAAAATCTGTTTTGAACATGGTGAATTTCAAAAATCTAAGCACATTTGCAGGGGCATGTCCTCCAAGTAGGGAGTTGGAAATTCAGGTCTAGTGTTCCAAGAAATACTAAATTGTAATTAAGTATGTCATCAACATCAACTGAAACCATAGAATGGTTAATAATAATATTTCCAGCATCAAGTACTTACAATGTATTTGGCACTGTTTAAATCACTTTTAGTAGATTATCCACTTAATCCTGACAACCTCAGGAAGTACAGTGTGATGATTAAGAATTGCCCAGGAGCCTTGGCTGGTGGCTCAGTGGATAGGTGCCAGCCTATGAACCCAAAGGTCATCGGTTTGATTCCCCAGTCAGGGCACATAACCAGGTTGCAAGTCAGGTCTCCAGCCAGGTCCATAGCTAGAGGCAGGTGAAAGGCAACCATACATTGATGCTTCTCTCCCTTTCTTTCTCCCTCCCTGCCCTTCTCTCTCTAAAGATAATTTATAAAATCTTTTTAAAAAATTGCCCATTAAGAGATTTTCATATAAGAGAATGTCCAAAACAGGGCCCTTAAGATGAAAAGGAAGAGCAGGAGAGTTCTTACTGTAGTGCAGGCTATAGTTGCAAAAAACAACTTATATAATCATCCAGCCTTAAACACAAAAGGCAACATGTCTCCCTCCAGTTGGTTGAATTCTCAGCTCCATTCTTGCTCCATTCCTGCCTAGGGGCACATCCTAGAGGGGCCATCTGTCTATTCCTACATGCTGAAGGTCCCTGCTGAGGGATACTCCCTCAAGGCTGGGGCTGTGTGGGGTTTTTTAGCCCCCAAGTCATTAAGGTCTGCCAACCTGGAGGTGATAGGGGAAGAGATTGCTTCTGGACCGGGGAACTGCTTGCTCCACTATATACCCAGGGAAAACATATCATGATTGCTCTTCTGAAACACTTCAGAGTCCAGCCATACAGCATCAATCAGGTTTTGAAGGTCAACCAGGGCCAGGCAGGTGGGAGGCAGAAAGTGCCCTAGATGTAATTTTCAACTTGGTGACAGTGCCCCAAGTCATCTCCTCACATCAGAAAGGTGCTCTCCAAAAGCAAGAGAGGCTTTGCTACCCTATTTTGAGTGGTGGATAATATGTTAGTTAACCCTTCCACCTGTCCCCAATATTGATAATTTGGGAGTTTGTTGTGTGAGGGGAAAAGATCAGTTGAGTATCATTCTGAGCATTGGCTTTACCTTTTTATTTAAATATCATTTTGCCTCTTTATTAAGCATGATCAGAGGTTTCTGTCTCTCTTACATTTCAGTCAAGACTCTAAAAACAAATGAGACTTGCTGCTGTATTTCTCATTAGAAAAATCATCACCCTTGAGGGCCTCACACAATAGAGCTGGTATGTTTACAAAAGCACCGCCCCAGTGCAATGGTACAACTGTTTTTTGCTTTAAATCTCTATTTCAAGACAATTGTATTCTAGTCCACATATTCCTGATATAAATTAGAAAAGTAAATAGTTGGGGTAGTAGAAGGAGGTACCCTAAAGATTTGACACATGGTCATTTAAACCCGTCACAGAGACTGGTAGGTCCCATCTTTGCAAGAACTTCTTTGGAGGAGTGTGGCATTGGGAAGGACACCTGGGCTCTCCAGATGCGTGACCCTGGAAAATTGGCTCTGTGGGCTCCAGCGTGCTCATTTGTAGGATGAAGGGGCTGAAGCATCTCTAAAATATTTTGCAAGGTTACCATCCTCTGAGCACTTAATGTAAGAATAAGCAGAGTTCTAGTGTTGGCGCTGCTGCTTCTCCATCTGGTGTAAGAACGGACCTCATTGTATGTTGATACATATAATAACATGAGAAAATACAAGAACAGGAATTAGATTTATGGACAAATGGATGATATAGATTTACATATATTATTGTATATTAATCTGGGTACAGGCTAGTGAACTAGATAATAAATATATGTGGAGAGAAAGAGACATTAAAAGAGATAGGAATAGATATTGACTGAGCCAGAGAAGACAGTGGGCAAAGCCAGGTCTAAAGTCAAGATTTTCTAACTACTTGTCAGGTAATTTGCCCACTGGTCTCTGCATAAATCATGTAAGTCGCCAGAACACTGGGAGATTTGATAAGATTGGTGTTTAATCAGCTCCATGTGTGGTGTGGTTCCTTCCCCCAACCATCATCGATATAGCATTAGAAAAAGCTGCAGGTTCTGGAGACAGCATGAATCTTCTTTTCAGTGGGAGCCCCAAGAATTTACCACTGCCTTTAATACTAATCCTACATGTAAATTTGCAGAAGGGGAACATCCTGAGATCATTTTTCAGAGGTGATGAAAGGAATCCATTTAATGGAAGAAGCTAGAAGAGAGGAAATTATCCAGCGTGGCCTTCTGCTGAGGGCAATATGGGGTAGTGAACCCAGGGAGCAGCAGGCACAGGAAAGAAGCCACTTCTCCAGCTTCACCCAAGCTGTGTGCCCTAGGAAAGTCACTTTACCTTTCTGTATCTTAGTTCACTTCCAGGGAAGTCCAGAAATTGAACTAGATCACTTTAATGACTCCAAATACTCCAATACTTAATTGAGAAATTCCTAAGGCAAAATGCCTGAACTTTTAGTCAACTGTCCCCATGTCTCTCTGCCGAGCAATTTTTAAAAAACTGAGACAGTGACATAAATCATAATCATAATGAATAGCAGCAGTTAATGAGGAAGAGGAACTTTGCGCCTGACTCTTGCTTCCACTGAAGTAAACAAAAGTGCGTTGCAGTCTACTGCTTTCACTTTGTTCAATAGTCATTCAGTAAAGATTGAAGTGCAGGGGGACAGAGGGGAGCAAAGGGGGACAAAAGGGGAGCAAAAAGGGGATGGATGTAATACAACAACAATAAAATTAAAAAAAAAAAAAGATTGAAGGGCCTCCCCTATACTGAGCATTAGGCTAAGGCCTGTGGGTACATGAACCACTTAGCAAGAGGAAAACGTGCTTTTGCAGGTATAATGCCGGAAATCGACCCGGGGTCCCTGAGTCTGAAAATGCCTCAGTTCTGCCACCTGGCTGGCTTTAGAGGGCTGGGCAAGTCCTGGCCCTCTCGGGCCTGGCCCTGCAGCCAGCACATCTTCAAAGTCCCTCCCTAGGCTCCGTTCAGTTCCCCAAAGACCTCGTTGAGCTTCGGGGCCCAGCCGCCAAGTGCCCCACGTGAACGCAGGACGCCCTAGGTAACCCGAGCCTGCGGCTCCCTCCCATCTGAGAAGAAGAAAGGGGGGCGTGGACAGGGATCAGGGGGAAGAAAAGGAGAAAAATACTGAGAAACATGTTTTGGCAGACAAGGCCTTCGGAGACTACCATATGTGCTCCATATTGAGCAGCCCCTGGTCTTTGATGTTTTTTCTGAAACTAAAGACATTCTTTCTCGAACTGCGCCTAAGCCCTACAGACACGAAAACAATGAGGCCAGAACGCGCCGACCTGGCTCTAAGGTGTTTAACTCGCTCTGCACCCAGGCGCTTGCCACTGGCTAGCGGCCCGGTGGGCACCTTGGCCGGGGCAGAGCCGCCACCCCTCTCGGCCCCCCACCCCTTCTCAGGCCAGGCTCTGCTAGGGTAGTAGATCGCCCTCAGCGCCAAGTTCGGAAGTAACTACTTCCCCAAACGCCCGGCGAAAAACGGCCCCCAGATGTTTCCTGCTTCGCGGAAACGAGCCAGGTTGGCTCTGAAGCACTCTCACCGCGCGGCGGGTCACCGGGCCGCCCGCGCCCGCGAGCCCGGCTGCGCCGCGAGCTGCGGGGTGCGCCGGGGCCCTCCGCGCTCCGCGGGTTCGCGCCCACCCGGGCTCGCGGGGAGAAGCCAGCGGAGCGGGCCGCAAACGGGGGCGGGGCGGCGCTTTCCCTACGTGCGGAATAAGGAATCGCAACGGCCGATCCCTAGTAAATTTACACTCGAACCCTTGGGGAGTTTAGGAAATAGTCACGCCTGCGAGTGTAAATGCCTCCATCTCTCGGTCGCCCTCTACCCTCGGCCGCCCCACTGGCGACCTGAACGACGACGCTCCCTCCGCCCGCGGCCGGGCCGGGCGCCGCGAGGCCCAGAGGCGGGAATTTCCCCGCGGCCCGGCCGGGAGGAGGGTGGCGCGCACGCGGACCGGCTCTCGTGCGACACGAGGCTTCGCCCCCAGGGTCCCCTCTAAAGTGGGCCAGGCGGGCGCACCCCGCGCGGGCAGCGTCGCGGCTCCCGCTGCTTCCGGGTCTCCGCAAGAGCTTCCGGGGTGCGCGCCGGCCGCTGGCGTAGGCGCCTGTGGGTAATGAGCGCAAGCTGGGCGGCAGAACAGGGAGGATGTGGCAGGTCATAAGGTCGCGGTGGGCGACCCCAGGCCTCCCGGAGGGCAAACGCTGCTCAGAGGAGGGGACTCCGGCAGGAGCTCGGAAGTGCCAGGGATCCGCGAAGCAGGGGCCCCGGGCGCTGCCCCCGCCTCCCGACCTCGCCCGTGGTCGAGGCGCTCGGCCCTGCCGCGGGGACCGTCACCCGGAGGAAATGTCCTCTGGCTTCCTGGGAAGTCTCTGTTCTTGGGCGTCTGAAGTGAGGCTGGACGCACTCAGAAGGACTCCCCCGACCCTGACCCCCGAGGTTCCAGAAAGGAGCGCCCCGGGGCGGAGGTCCCCGGGTTGCCCTGACCGGGTGACCGGGCTCCCTGGACGCCCGGGTGCGGATTTTCCGGGAGGAATCGGTACTGGGTTAAAAGTGGGAGCAGGTTTCGCTGAAGTAACCTCGTCTGGGAGCCTGAGATGAACGGAATAGGCGCAGGATACAGAGGCGAGCGCCTCGACCTACCGCCGCTCTCGAATAATTGTCCCTTTTCCTTTGAAGCGTTTGTTCTGACAACCACGATCTGTTGTCCCGGCGCCCACTGTGTGCTCCGCGGGCCCTTTCGGGGGTACAAGACCAGGGAACGAGGTCCCTGCCCGTGAACCTGCTTCAGAACTGAGTATTAGTGCCTTAGTGGAAGAAAAGGGGAGGGCGCCCATTAAAGTTACTTCTTGTGCTACATTTTTTTTTTTCTTGAAAGAATCAAAGGCACCCAGAGAAGAATATAATATTGTACGCCTGGACTTTGGGGCTCCGCTTCCTTTTTCTGACCCTTCCTCAACCCGGCTCTCCCCGCCTCAGGAGATTTATAATTCCTTTTTCGGAGGAGGGCGGGTGGGGAAACAGCCAGCCCAGGTAAGTATGGGAGCCACATGGTCTCACGAATGGAAGAAAGGAAATCATCTCCAAATGCAACCAGGCAGGTGGGAGTAGATCGAAGCTGAAAGAGAATAGGAAATCTATCAACCCCTAAGGCAGCAGACTCCCTATGGGTGGTGAGGTGTGAGAAACAGTCTACATTTGGAGCACTGGAGTCAGAAGATTTTTGGCAGCTGTTAGATGAACTTCCTGGTCTGCAAGTTCACGTGACCGAGAGGATGTTTCCCGTAATTCCGTTGCCTGGCTCGCTCGCTCTCTCACTCACTAAAGAGACTGTACAGGGTCTCAGTTGAATGGTGGTGCTGCTGGCCAAATATGGGCCCTGGAAGAAGTCCTGGCGGCAACGAACTGCTCACGTAGGGCAAGGACAGTCCTGATCTCACAGACTTGTTGCTTTCCCCGCTCAACCCAGTTTTTCGAGGAGTCAGGAGCCCGACTCCTCTTACCAGCTAATAACCTGTGTGTTCCGAGCCCCCATTCCCCAAGGGTCCAAACTAAACTTTTTTTTTTTCTTTCTGTTTGTGTAAAGCTCCAAGCGTCTTCTGAAGCTCCAGCTCCCTCCTGCCTCAACAGCTACATTTCTGGAGCGCGATCTTCCTTCATTAGGGCCCGACTACTGTGGAAATATATGCAAGATGTTTGCTTTTCTTTGTGGAAAAAAAATGTAAGAGAAGGCTGGCTTGTACGGAGAGCTCCCAGGGAAGGAGAGTGTCTTGAAGAGGGGCCCAGCACCCGATGACCTTGAATCCTTCTACTGGGGGAGGGGCGGTGGAGACCAGGCCTGAGTGACTCTCTAGAGCCTCAAATTCCGGGCATCCTGCCCTGCCCAGGATCCCGCATCAGGGCAGGTGCTGCTTCTCGCTCCCTGTGGCCAGTTGACCCTGGTGTCCTTCCCACTCCCACTCCCAGGCCCCCTAGTCATGCACAGGCGGATTGGCCCAGTGCTCACTTATGCAGGACTAGGCTGTGCTCCATTGGCAACATGGGTCTGCGGGTTTTGTGTTGTTCCTGGTGGCTTCAATGGACCATGCTCTCTGGCCATTTAAGATGGGTTTCCCAGACATGCGGCAGGAAGGTAACAAAACCCGTTCAAGAGGAAAAGCAAAAACACAGTCTCAGACCTCGTTGGAGAGGAGGATATAAACGCATCAGTTCGAGAATGCGAAAATTGGAGTTCTCAGAGTCCGGGATCGCAAAGGGGAGGAGTGCCACACCTCCCTGCCATGGAAAGGGGAGATGGCAGGTCCCTCACATTTCTCGCATTTCTAGGACGGAAATACAGTGATTTTCCCAAAGACGAATATATGCACAGAGATGAAGATCACCAGAGCTAGGGAAGGCACTTTCAAACTTCTCCTTGAGCACCCATTCCCCTTTTGCAATAGCAAAAACAACTTCAATGAAACAAAGCTGCTGGCTCAAGAACATAAAGTCCAGAAGCCAGGCTCCAAAATGGAGGAAGCACTTGTCACTCAGTCTCTGACAAGCAGCTCAAGGGACATCTTTCTGATATACCTAATTCTACAAGAGTGTCTGATGTGTCCAAAATCCTGCTGGCTTTTGAAGGAGGTGTCGTCCTTAGCAAGGGAGACATTTACCTTAAACCTGCTGCTGGGGAAGTGGGGGAAGAGATTGTAAGTCTTCTTACAATCTTACAAAAGATTGTAAGTGTCTTCTATTTTACACTGACCCTATAACTGTTTTAAGTAACTCCCAACTCCAGAGCTCAGAGTACACCTGCCGGGTGTTTGACAGAGCAGCAGTTGCAGACACTGTCCACCGGTGCAATTCCCCCATCGCAGCCACCAGGGAGCCCAAACTGCACCGGTTTTCTCATTTGGATCCATTTCTTTTGGTCTTGGCTTAAGGAATCATTCCGGTCATTAATAGCTATAATAAGCTCATCCTGACCCAAGTTGCCAGAAATGGCAAGGAGCCCAGAGACTCCCCTGGGATGGCGCAGGAGGCACATGCCTTTGGTAGCTGGTGGCTGAGAGGGGAAGGGCCTCGACCAGATTTGCCCATAAATCCCAGGGCTTTCCCCGTCCCCACTAACTGTCGCTGTGCCCAGCTTTCCCTACCCATTGCCAGTGAGGAGAGGCCTCAGAGGCCAGACCTACTTGTTTTGCGAAAGTGCCCTTCCCAAACAAAGACCCCTAGGGGCACTAAAGGAAGGCTCTAGAAATCACATGGAGAAACCCACCCAAAATGGAGATGACATGCTTTAGCTTCAATTCTTGGAAATTCAGGCAGAGATCCAAATGCCCTTTGAATTTTATGCACATTTCTTTTTTTCTTTCCTCTCTTCCTCAGTCTCTTGTTCTTTTCATTTCCCTTTTGAACTTTTTTTTAGAGTTTTCAGATCGCCAGAGTCCCTGAGAAAAGAGGACACGTCACTCTAGGTTATCACCATCTGGTCAGAGTAAAACCAAGTAAAGTTCAATTTGGCAACCTAATCCCATTGCCATGGGCAGCCTCTTTCACCTGCTATGGTTCTTAAGCCCAGTGTAGTGCCAGCCAGCAACAAGTGTGTGGGAGGGAGGGATAATAGCAGGGAATGATAGAGGGGAAATAGGTGAATACATCGCTGCTTTCTTAACTTGGTTCTTAGTTGTCTGTCAGCATTGTCACTACTAAGTGAGGTAATAATAAAACATTTTTGCAGGGTGCATAGGGGCTTATTAGTTTGTTTTTAGGAAATCACCATAGTCCATTTCTCTCCTACTGTAATGGCTGTAAAACAAATCAACATACATCCTGGTAAGGTTTTTAAATCCTTTAAAATGACCACTCACTTAGCTACCCCCAGGTTTGGAATAATGTTCCAGGGGCGATTAGGGCCCAGAGGACTTACATTAATCAGAACTTCAGGAAATACACCTGGTGTTCCCAGAAATCCCCTCCATGACCAAAGGGAAAGAGAGGACTCAAGAGGGATGACTACAGCTTCAGGGACTCTTTAACACAATTTGTCCTTAATAATGCCCACTTGGAGTGGGTGCGCTGGACCACCTTAAAAGAGAAAGATGTGGGGTCCCTATTCCTAACTCTTTTTTAAAAAGATTGTACAGAGAGGGGGGAAAGGAGAGAGAAACATGATGTGTGAGAGAAACAACAATTGGTTGCCTCTTTCACACCCCCAAATGGGGACCTGGCTGGCAACCAGGGCATGTGCCCTAACTAAGAATCCAATCCAAAGGGAAACCTTTCAGTCTGCAGGCGGGCCACCAAGCCACACCTGCCTGGGCATCCTCCCCAAACTCTTCTTTCTCAGACTCAGGATCAGAATGAATAAAAGGGGGGAAATGAGAGTAGATAGGCTCTGGGCTGGGAGTGTGCCTTTGTAGAAGTGAAAATAGAAACAAAGTTTCCCCAAGCAATTCCCAAACCACAATGGCCTTCCCAATAGTCTGTACACTGTCCTGACTTCATCTCTAGTTTTACCTACACTGTCTCATCCCTCCTACCATCCGCAAATGCCCCAAATCCAAAATCTAAAGCATTTTCTCAAGAGTGTAAGCAAGCAGGCACGAGATAGCCTCTCTGTGGATGAGAAGTCCATGACATCAAGAAGCAATGGCTAAAGGGCGGAGAGGTGGATGTGAAAGTCACAATGTTTGAGAGGTGGAGTTCATGGAGTTTCATTCTAAAAATGGACACAGGGATTTTAAGAGCCCCCCCACCCCCAATTTCATCCTCCCCAGTTTATGGGTGGGTGGTTGCCTTTGTTCACTAGACAAACTCTGGCCCTGACAAGCAGAGAAATGGCTGAGGTGTCTCTTGGAAATTAGGGGCCAAGTTAATCCCCTTTTAGGCCTTCAGGTTTCTAAGCTCCAGGCTTAAGAGTGGAGCTTTAGGCTCCATTTATATGTTAGTGATATGAACAGAAACTCAAGTCCAGTGAATCTGAGTTTAAATTTTCTAAATCTTGGCATGCTAGGGAAAGAAATGTGACACTGGGGGAATACGTGTGGTATACTCCAGCTCCTCTGGTTACAGGAGTCCTTGTAACTTTGACTCTTTCATGGATATTTTGGAACAATAAGTATAAAGGCTTTATAGCTTGAAATAGTACCTAAAGGTAGAAGTTCTTAAGACCTGAATTCCCATCACTGAAGTCACTTTCTCAGAGTATATGTTAGAAGTTCATGGAAGACAGTTCATCCCTCTCTTCAATCCCACCGGGAGGCCTGGCCCAGACTGAGGGGCTCCTTTGTGTGCCATCAACTCCCAGGATGGTTGCTAGAGGCACAACATGGCAGTGAGGAGGCTTAAAGTCTGTATGCTCTGGCTGGATCCCTCTCTGCACCTCAGTTTCCTTGCAGGCACACAGGGTTTAGAAATACTCTCCTTACAGTGTGTAAAGATTAAACAATATGCAGCCTATAAAATGCTTGACAGTTAATAGGCTCTCATTAAAAAGGTTAGTTCCTTCCTCCATGTCCTGGAGGTAGGGGACAGGCAGATTTTATTACTCTTTTCTTGATGAAGAACTGGGGTAGGGTCCTGGGGGAGCTGCAGAAGACCACCCTTAACTTCCCCTGGCTTCTCAGATTAATGCCCCAGGGCCACCTGCATCAGTCCTGCTTAGGTGGCTCAGGGCTCTATCCCTGCAGTGCCCTCTGAGACCTCGAGCACAGGCCTAAACAAGGGCCAGGACCCTGGTACCTAGCTCACCAATCCAGCCCAGACTACTGTAGCTGGACTCTGAGAACCTGCCATAGGTTGGGAGGCGAGTAACTCCACTGGACAGCCAAAGAACAAGGGACTTCTGGGTCAGGGACCTGTGGCTTCCTTGGGCCAGCCTTGACACTTCTTTCTCTGCTCTGAAGCATTCATCATGCTTTCCTTGTTGCATGACCTCACCCGCCCCCAGGCTTACAGAGCAGCCCTGGAGTCTCAGAGCTGCTGCACAGGGACCCGGAGGAGGTGGGGGGCGGGGCGTTGCGATCTGCTGCCTCAGAGTCCCCTAGTGG
Organism: Noctilio leporinus; assembly: GCA_004026585.1. Lineage (NCBI taxonomy): Eukaryota > Metazoa > Chordata > Mammalia > Chiroptera > Noctilionidae > Noctilio > Noctilio leporinus. The sequence continues at coordinate 14,246 of PVIW01004469.1, forward strand.
CCAAATGGTACCTGTTGGGTCTGGTGCTCCTGAAGGGAAGGTCAGAGTTGGTGCTTATTGTGTAGCTCAGGCCTGACTCCTTGCTCAGGGCGTGGAGCCACACCCTTGTTTTTTGTTGTTTGTTTGTTTTTGCTTTTTAATTGCCACTCTAGGCTCACAATTACTAACAGTCAAACAATCTCCAGGCATTTTCCCCCCGTACAACTGCCCCCTCCACCCCCTCCACCCTCTTGTAGGGCCAGGGCTAAGACCTCCTCCATACCTGCGTGCCCCCACCCAGCGGCCATGGCCAGCCCACCTCAATAGAGTCTGTCTGGAAGCGGACCCCAGGAGAGAGAAGCAAGGCAACAACCGCACACGATGGGGAGCAGTCCTCGTCTCTATCGCCAGGCGAAGACAGAAGGTCTGGAGCAGTGAAGTATTTAGCAGGTATGGTGCTTTTCCTGTTTAACCGGATGTGAAAAGTAAGGTGAATGTGAAATACTGTGGGAAAATGGAGTTTCCAAAACAAGCGACGAGGCCCCTGCGCGGCTTGGCCTGGAAGGGCCAGGGTCTCTGCTACCCGCTATGTGGCGCCAGGAGGCGCTGCTAGTGTCCTGGAAAGAGAGACAAAGTTGGGGGAGGGCGTCGGGAACCAGAAGGTGTTGCGGGGGTGGGGTGGGGGGGGAGCGATGCACACAAAGATGACAGGACAGGAATGTGGGAGTCAACTTGGTAGCACACAGGACAACCGGGAGAAACTTCAGTGAAGTCCTGTTGGCGCCCTACTCCTGAGTGCCGAAGTTGACACCAGGGAGCCTCATAGAACTTCACCACCACCCCCCCCCCACACACACACAAAAAGTACAGAGAAAGACTTAGGGTAATAAATAAATAAAAATAGATAACGATCATAAGTTAGCTGGAAAACAAGATTTTACTAATTTTATGAAACAATTCCTCAATCCACTGGGTAAAGATGACAGGAAGTATGTGTGCACAGGATTTTCTGCAGGAAACGGAAGTGGAAGTGAGATGACGAGGTATTAGTTGATGAAAATGTCTCCAATCGATACTAGATCAAGAGCGCACAAACCGGACAAGCGTTCCCACGTTGCGTAGTGCAGACAAGGACCCCTCCCCTTGGTCTAAAAGATAACCCCCGCCCCTGACACACGGAGGGATTCGGACTTTCCCACCTCTGGGGGTCTCAGCAAGCCCTGATTGCCAAACCTCAGGCCGGCAACAGAGGGAGCCAGGTCACAGGCAGCGCCCCGCGCTAGGTTGGTGACCCTGAGCCTTCATCAAGGCAGAGCCCTCCGGAAAGGCACTAGAAAAGGCCTGCTATATCGTAGAACCCCCACCCCACCTAGCCCGGGGGCGAGTCCTGGGTCCTCACCAGCGTTCCCAGATGGCAATGAGGTTTGCAACCGTCAGCTGCCGACTCTGCAGTCAGGCCCGGTCTGGTTGAAATAGCACTCGACGCCCAGGAGGCCGAGGTGCGACAGCCTCGTTTGGGGATAGGTGCCACCGCATCTGTGCGGCGCGATGTCAATTTGGACACGCTTGTGCCCACACTCACATTTCTCTGTTTTCGGGGCTTCCTGCAAGGCACGAGAGCTGGCCTTCTCTTTAGAGCACTTCCCTGCTCCAGACTTCGTCGGAGCAGTCCGGTGATGATGCAGTGGGTTGCCAAAAAAGGTTTGGAAACACCACCGCCGCAGATCATGTTTCTAACTCACAAGTAGTAAGGAGTATTCAAGAATGGATGGGAGCAGTCACCCTGGTTTTCTCATGCCAATAACTCCACATTCTGATCATAACTCAAAGTTCCAGGGCCTGCTTTTGCGACAAGTGCTGACGAAAGGGAAGGGGCAGGATACGCGTGTGTGCCTATGTGTGGTGCGGTAGGAACGTGGGAGGGGCAGAAGCAAAGGCCACCACCACGGCGGAAGGGTGGGGAAGGATGGGGACGTGGGGGACGCGTCGGTCTGAGTAAAGCCCTCGAGAGTCTCCGGCTTCTGGCCTCGAGGCCTGAGCCTCAGAGTCACACCCCGGCGCTCCTCCTGCCCGGGAGCGCGAAGGACAGCGCGGCGGGAGCTGGAGTGCGCATTGCGCCCCTCCGCCTAGGCCTCGGCTACCTCCGTTGCCGCTGGCGGCCCTCCCTGGCGTTGCAGCCCCTCCCCGGGATCCACGCGCCCCCGGCCTAACCGCCTCCCCTGCGGGCCTTCCCCGGTGAGCTCACTTCCTCCCCGCGCCTCCCCGCGTCCCCTCCGGCGACCCGCGCCGCCGCCGCCGGCTAGGGACTCAGAGCGCGCGCGACGCGGGGCTCTGGGCCTTTTCCTAGCCCCTGGACTCTTTTTAGGGGGATGTCTGGGAGCAGAGAGAGATTCCGCAGGAAGAAAAGGGCAGTCGAAAGGTCTGAAAAGAAAGGAAATAACTTCTCGGCTTATGGCCCCACTCTGAGCGCCGGGCTGGAGTGCAAGGGCCGGAGGTTCATCCCGACGGCACCCTGGACTCGAGGCCAGCAGCTCGCGTCTCCCTCCTTCCTCCCTTCTTTCTTCCCCGCCCCCTGTTCCCTAGTTTCCCCTTTAGTTTTCACATGTGTTTTAAAAATTCATATGTGGGCACGTTTAAAAAGCAATTTCGCATTTTAAAGTCGGCAGCAGCAGAGGGAGAATTACAAATAGGATTGGATTTAATTAGCTGGTAATGCTCCTCTCATGCCCCCCGTAATTAAAGAGAGATTCTAGTGGCGCTTCAGGGCCCACAAGTGATTATTACAAGCATATTTTACATTTACATTAAAATGCTGTCCCCGGGGTGTAATCCAAGAACTGGCTCCGTTTATTCGAATTTCTTTCGAACCCGAGCGCCAAAGGCAGAACACTGCTCCCCACTGATGGAGGATGGCTTCTGGGGCCTGCTGTTTAGTTTCCGTGCCTATTTTTAAGTTTGTCCGGTGCTGTTCCTAAGGAGTAAGGGAAAACAGCTGATGGCCCCCAAGGCCCCTTTGTATCCGCCGGGCACATTGGGTCTCAGACCCAAGACCTAGGCCAGAAATTTTTTTTAAATTTGAAGTGTGAATTTATGCAAAACCTGGAGACATTTTGGTGGGTACCCATCAAACAAAGAGGCATATCTAGCCCAAGGGGTATCTTCAGCCTCGACATCGGACTAGACTGGCTGCCCTACGGTTGGACACTGTTTTCTCATAGACAACCAGAAGCCGTGTTTGGTAACCCAGAAATCTCTCTCCCCTCCTCTTCTCCATTGTGCCTGTGCCCGGTTACCCATCTGTCTCCTTCTGCGATTACCTGTGAACTCTCTGGCCCAGGGACTTTGCCCACCCGATGTGCTTACCTTGGGAACCTGCAGTTCTAGCTATCCCTCATTCCCATTCCACCGCCTGACAGTTTCCAGGCTCCAACCGAAGCGCGTGTCCGTGTTGTCACCATCTTCACCAGTGCTTTTGATGAGAGCTGCTTCTCTTTTGGAAACACATTTCCTCTCCCCAAGAGAAAAGAATTTCTCCTGCAGTGGCTTAAACACACAGGGCAAAATTTCTGTGGCGTGAGAACATTAGCCTCTAATGGCTTTGGAGTCCAGCAAAGACTTACAGGAAATGGAGATAGGCCTGCTCCATTAACTGGCTCCCAGATTGTCATTTCTGGGGCTACCTCGTCTTCTGTTGGCCCTCTACACCATTTTCCCCTTGGACACTTTTCTACCCACCCTTCTTTTTATTTACGCTCTTATCTTTCTTAAACAAAGGATCCCTGGAAAGAACTACTTTTGAGAGGACCTCCCCCACCTCTGCCCAGTCTCATGAATTAGTGGCACATGTTGCTCAGGTACCAGGAGCACCTCTGAGTCTTCTCATGCTGTGAAGAAGTGGTTAGAACAGATAAACCCTTAAAGACCCATTTCCTCTCTTACATTTAATACTTTTAAGACAGTATTTCTAAATAATTAAAAAATACATATATTAAAATTATATATAAATTTTATACACACACACACACACACACATATATATCAGTAATGTTCTGTTCCAAGATGCAGATGAGAACATTTTAAACTTCTGATAGTGCCACCTCTGGCTGGTTCCTCCCAAAGCGCCTCTCCTCCCTGGACACAGAAAGAGCCCCTCAGGGTGGAGAGCACCTGATAGGTCCCCTGAACGCAGCCACCATCCAAATCTACTTATGGTTACATGATTCATTAGGACCCTTAATCCTCATCTGACCCTGCTGATTCAAGCACCACCAGTGAAACCTCGTAAAACTGGCCAAGAGGCTGGCCAACACATGCATGCATTAATTAGAGTTATGTGGGCCTTTGGCTTCCAGTCTGATGAGCTGCCCCAGGGCTCCAGGAGGCAGAGGGTTGGGGTTCTTTTCACCTACAAATGCTCTTTGGCCAAAGCAGGGCATCAGTGGAACACAGTGGGTGATCTGAAAGCTACCCCCCACCCCCACCCCCCCTTGGGGGGTGGCCTAATCACAATAACCAAGGCTAACGCCTGGCAATAGGTTCCTAAGAGGAACGGGCAAGAATCTGTTCAAAGAAGGAAAAGGGACTGAGCAGTGAGCCTTTGTTGTTATTGTCTCACCCAGTATTATTGTGAGAGAGGGACAGAGAGATGCCCAATGAGAAAGAAGAGAGATGCTTTGTACTAGTAAAAGGAATACATATTTAGCAACCCTCTCCATATACACACACTCACACACACTATAAAGGCTATAGCTTATCGAGAAGCTGAAAACACTTCCAACCATTTACAAGGATAAGGGAAGGCATGCTGGGAGGAATGTGAGCCAATTTGGCAACTGAAATTCTGGCCAGGTATCAGGAAGTCACAGAACACCTCAGATAGCAGGCCTGGCCCCATCCCTGGCAGGGGACCCTGTACATGGTACTTTTCCCAAAAGTCGTGTTCTTTTCTCCATCCATATCTGACCACTAGATACAGGACAGTCAGGGCCAATCAGTGTCAGAAAACAAGACCCCCTTAGTCTTTCTGAGGGCTGCACCAATATGATTGAAGGTGCCATCTGCTCTGTATAGGGAGCAATCAATTCTGGCTTTATCTCATTTCTTGTTGAATTATAAAGGACAAAATGCTTGAAGTCTGTTAATTCTACATACACTTATTTGATGCACTGCAGAATTTGCTTAATTTTTTGAAAACAACTTTCTTTCTTTTTAGATTTTATTTATTTATTTATTTAGATCTCTTATAGAGAGGGGAAGAAAGGGAGAAAGAGAGGGAGAGAAATGTCAGTGTGTGGTTGCCTCTCACATGACCCCAGCTGGGGATCTGACTGAAAACCCAGGCATGTGCCCTGACTTGAACCAGCTACCTTTGTTTCAGAGGCCGGCACTCAATCCACCGAGACACACCTGCCAGGGCTCAGTTGTTTTATATTGCATGTGCACTTTCCAATCTTTGCCCCTTCCTTTTATAACTCATACAAAATATCTACAGGCTAGAACATGGCAACACCTCTCTTATCATAGAAGGAAATTAATTTTTACTTATTTCATGCATTATAATTTAGTTCTTTTAAATTTAAGTTGGTGGGGGACACACCAAAAAATGAGAAGCCACATTTCTATAAATCTAGAATTGTATATTCTCCCTCTTTCTGCTTGCTTTTCTTCCTTCCCTTTTCCCTTGTTCCTTATTCTTTAAACTCAGCCAGAGAAAAGGCAGTCAACTTGGAGTCTTAGGGATCTTTTGTTCTGCACGTGCCTCATCCTCTTCTCTCCGGATATTTTAAATTATAATCAGAAGACTTCTCACACCCTGACCAGATTGTATTTGGTGTGAGCCTCTTTAAGTTCTTCAAAGCTTCCAGCCTCAACCCCCACCCAGTCCCTCCTGATCAGCAGAACAGATTCAAAGGGAGTAACTTGCATCATTATAAATGCAGAGAGATTATATTCCTATTTGCTTTTCCATGCATTAGGAAGCTCTGGAAGAATGTGCAAGAAATTAATAACATTGGGAGAAGCAAATGGACAGAAATGGAAAAGCAGACCATTTCATATATTTTGAACCATGAAAATGTACTTCCTATTTATTAGATAGTAATCTAATCAGATCTATATACATGCTAAGTAGTTTAGACATAATATCAAATGTTGTGAGGAGGATCTAGAGGATGTCTTCTGACACAATGGGATTGAAAATATGTAATAAACATTCTGTTTTAGTCAGTGGATCATAAGTTGGAAATTAACTAGAGAATAATATTTTTATGCAGAAGAATAAAACTGTAGGTGAGACAAAATGCACATGACTCAAATACTCCTCTCCTATTCCCACATGGGGTTATTTGTCAGTTTAAAGCCATTTTCTCCTCCAGTGAAGTCAGGTCAGTGAGAACAGACTTACAGAACTGGCTAAGCCCTCAGTCCTCAGGGAGCAGTGTAAACTGGAACACAAGTGGGGGGGGGGGGGTTGACATTTCCTAATCAATGTTTGAAAACGGACAATTTCTCATACAAGAAAGACAAAACCTTTCCCTAGAAATGGCTACTCTCAGTCCACTCTCCCTCCATGCAATCTTACTGCTCTCAGAGTAGGCTGCACACTCGGCCCTAGGATTCCTGCCCCTTCCCCAGGCTTTACCCTGGTGCAAAAGTTCTTAGATAAAATCTAGTCAGGAAATTTAACTTTTTAAGTCTAAATTTTTAAAAATGAGATTAAAAAATTATGTTAACTCAGAAACAAATGCAATCAACTAAGCAGAGAGTTCACAATAGACTCACTCCACCACCCCCCGCCCCGCCCCGTTATTAAATGGCTCCTGGATGCCCCACAAGACTTTTAAGTTAGAACTGCTTGTGCTCTTTAAAATATATACAAATAAACAACCCCACCCCACCAGGAGATGCAGCTCTTCAGCTCACAGTAGTTTATGTCTCCTGCAGCTTTTCTTGTTGCATAGTCCCAGTTAGTAAACAACTTAAACCACTCTCATGGCAAAGGTCAAATTGCAAAACAAAAGGGACCTTTAAAAAAAAAAACCTCCTTTATTCTCCTTTAAAGATAAGGTATATAGAAAACCACAGCGGGAATAATCTCTACTCACTTGTTTTAATAAACAAATTCTCCCTGGAACAACAACAACAACAAAATCAGATAATCTTTTCCTATGAAAACAGGTGGTTAACTGTGAGACTTCCAAGTAGGTACCAAATTATACTGGAAACCGGGAGAGGTTTCAGAAGAGGAACCATGAGAAAGAACAGGCCAATGTTTGTAAAACTCAGAAAAAGTGGATTTGGAAGAAACAGTGGGGCAGGAAGGGAAGGGAAGGGAGTTGAAAAGACCCTGGTTTCTTCAGCTGCTTGCTGAAGTTGGAGAATATGGTGTCAGAGTTTTCAAAAAATGAGGATGGAAAATAAGTCTTGTCTTCCCCAAAATAAAGATATGTCTTCCGGCTGGAAACCTTTTCTTCGTCCACAGGGAATGAGTGGAGGTCACTTAGAATCAATTCTCATCTTTTAGTAAAAATAACAGCGATTGTGGAAGCAAACAGAAGGGGTCAAGGTGTTTGTGCTTAAAACTTCAAGATCGGATCTAGCCTGGAGTGGGAATAACCAAATGGGTTCTTCATATTTCACGTTTTATAGACAGTCTTTTCCCTAAAGGATATACTTTCATTAGGTCATAAATGCACCAACAGATGAGAGGGAAAAGAGAGGTGTGTGCGCGAGTCTGTGCGCGCGGGCCTGGACGTAGGGCGTGGAGATGCCTGTTAGGCTGTGGTGGGAGGGGCAAGGGGTGTTGTCCAGGTGCCTAGGTCTGTGCCATCCACCCCCGCGGGCAGAGGTCCGGGACCGGTGAGGTGAGGCCACACTCTGTTAGGCTTCCTAGGGTTTCCGCTTCGCTGTCTTAGGTCATACGTTTCCGGTGGATTCCACCAAAGCTCCTCACTGCCCAAACATTTACTTGCCTAAAGGCCACAAGAAGGAGGGCACTGAGGTGGGAAAAACGTGTGTTTTTCAAGAGTTTGTCAAACATCTAAATGGACAAGTTTATTAGTTGGGGCCTCAATGCCTGAGCCTAGGTAGGAGGAAAATGGACTGTCTGGTGCCTTTTATTTCGCGCTGGACTTCGATTCCCAGGCTGGAGCGGCTTACCTCCCCCAACACCCAAGAAGTGCGACTTGGTGCCCTAAGAGGTGCCCTGTTCCTGGCAGGAGAAAACTGCAAACGGCGAGAGAAGAGAGAATCGTCTGTCACTGCTAGCCCCATCGGCTTCTTTTAGCGCATTTTTCAAAGTGAGTCGGAGTTATGCAACCGGCATCAATTAGCCGCCTGACTCGAGTCCCAGAGATTGTTTAAATCCACAGCACTGACTTCACACTTCGAAGCCGGTAGCAGTTTTGAAATTACTGTAAAACACCACCCGGATGATATATCGTCTGTCTAGGCCAGATTAGCAAGACACGCGCACGTACTCTATGTTTAAATCACACTCTGAAATGCGGAGAAAATATTTCAGTAGGGATTACACGCGACAGAGCAAAACTGGAGCAATAATTATTTCCCTCTCTTTAGATTTCCTGTTTCAACAGAAAGCATTGGTATCAAGGACGAGTTAGGTAATGTGAGCTAAGAGGCAAGCGGGTCGCTGTCGTTTAAACCCAATCACAGTTCGTAGTTCAAGGAAAACTGCCTTTAATTGACACTCTGTATATTCCTCTTCTCCTCTAGGGCTGCCCAGGCAGGGACGCCCCCAGGAGTATTTATTTCCAGGGCTTTTGGAAACAAAACAACTAACCGGGTCTGCTGTGTAAGAGAGCGCTCCAAGATGGACTGCCGGAGAAAGGCTTTTTGACCTCTGTGGAAATTAGTCATATTGACAGACGCCGGGGGAAGGTAAATTACCCCGCGCGCTGACGTTACGCAGAAGCGCGCCGCATGGCTACTCCGCGGCGGCGCCGAGGGGGCCGGAGGCTCCGGGCTAAGTTTCCTCTGGTTCCTACAAAGCCCCACTTCGCTGCTTCTCCAGGGCCTGCGATTTCAACGCGAAGCCAACGGAGAGAGCGGTTTAGAGAAAGAAAAGGAAAAGGTGCTAGAGAGGAAAAGAGCAAGAGGAAAGTAAAGAGCCACAACAAAAAGCGGAAGGAAAGGGAAATGCTGTCCACCTTTGTGCGGGCAAGCTGGAGGGCTGGGCAGAAAACGCGCCAAGTCCGAAGGGGAGGGAGAAAGGGAGGAGGTAGGGAGGGAGAGGACCGCGCGGCCCCAGGCTCCCAGGTCCGCCACTTGGGAGGTCCCGGCCCCAACCCAGGCCTGGCCAAATGTCCCCCCGGGAGGCTCGAACTCGGGCGGGGTCACAATTACACCTCGGCTCCAGGCAAGGACTTAAAAACCAAGTGGCGGGGGACGGCAGTCTGGAAGCAAGGCCCTGCGGTCATCAGAGGGGGTCGGGCCCGTGCACAGGAACCTTTTACAAGGCATATGGGTACAAGGAAAAAAAAAAAAAACATCAAAATAAGCCACTTTCATCCAGCGTGGGCCTTGGAAATGAAAGCTGCCTTTTAGAGGGGGCGAGCGGGAATTTTGAAATTCAGTGTGTGCTTTTATATAGTTTTGTGGTTTTACCTGATAACCTAGGGGGAAGTTGTCGAGGAAATAACTGCTAGATTCGCACCCCCCCCCTCCGCCATCGGGACAATGTTGTTTGTCCTAAGGGGTACACGGGTTTGTCCCAAGTTAGTTTGTGTCCCAGGCCTACAAGCAACTGCACACATCCATATAGATCATTATACAGACAGACGGAGAATACTGGTGTAACTGGGTTATTAGGGACATAAAATAGAATCTAGTAGTTCCAGAACTTGTCTTTTTAAAACGGAGTCTGTGGAGAGGGCAGAAGGGAAAGAGTCAAAAGTGTGGCATCTGATTTTACTGGAGCTTGTACCGGAAGGTTTCTTCTCTAAGAGCAACTGGCATGGGTACAAAGGACCCGGGTAAGGGACGCAAAGATCAGGCGAAATTCGCCCAGCGGCTGCAATGTGGGCGTCCAGCTAAACTGGGTGTCAGGTCCTTGTCTCCAAGAAGTGGCGGGACAGCCGGCCTGGCCCATGAGGTGGAGCAGGCAGCGGCCCCGTCCAGCGCAAGGCCAGGTTCAGGGCCAGGGCTGGGAATGCGGCTGGGTCTCCTAGACTTTGTCCCCCGCCCCACTATGCTATATATGTAGCTTCTGTTTTGGTCTCCTGGAGGTTACTTTTTAAGCGAAAGGAGGCTCTCCAAGCTGCCTTCTCTCTCAGTGGAGCGCGTGGAAGTAGGTAGAGGAAGCTGCACGAATATTTTGAAGGCAAAAGTGCTTATCTTTAAATTAAAACAAAACAAAACTCGCTCTCTCTTTCGCCTCCGCTCGGCTTCCCGGCCCAGGCCCCTGGAAACACGCCAAGTTTCACAGTGAAGAGGGCCGTGGGTAGGCGTGGGTGGGGTCTAGAAATCCCAGAAGAATCAGGGTGCCAGGCACCTTCCTTTCTGCCTTTCATCCCCTTTCTCCCGGCCACTGTTGCTCCCTGGGAGCCGGCCTAGTCACCCGTGGGAGATGAAGGACAGAGGAATTTCCTAGCCTCCCGAGGAGTCAGGGGCGCGGGACATTTATGTCTTAAATAAAGGCTTATATTAAGTCCAAGAGTTTCTGCAAAGAGGTTTCCAACACGATGTGAGAGCAGAAATGCAACACTTTGGACCCAAACTAGCGCATGTTTATCCTACAGAAAGCTGGGTCTCGCTGAGTCTCCTCTCACCTTGGAGATGCCCCGGTCCAGCTTGCGGGCTTGGGCCCCAGCCCCTACCTCCGTCGCCTCTCCCCCCCTGCCCCGCCGTCGCTCTCCAGGATCAGGCTGGGTCCCAGCAAGCTAAGCGATCCTAGCTGACAGTCCCCAACCTCTCGCTAATCTTTGGGCTCGGCGTAGTCCCCCATAAATTGCCCAGGCTGGAGGGACGGCGCTCCGCTAGGGAAAACGTGGAAGGGAAGCGGGAGCCGACCCGGACCAGGCACTCCTTGTTTCAGTCTTAGGTTCAATTTTCCCCGCAACTCCCCCGACCCCGCACCCCAGCTCTTCCTACAAGACTTCCGCCCTACGGTTCACCCCAGCTGCCTGAGGGGCTCCAAGTTGCCCCCAAGTCCCGGACGCCGCTCCCCTACCCACCGGATTGCCTTCGGGGCCCCTCGGTGCTGTGTCGACGGCACGAAGCGTTGCTGTGGCCGGGTGGGAGAACAGGAACCACCAGGCCCGCCAGGTCTGCGCTTTTGGCGGCCGGGTAGCCCTGCGGGTCGAAGATGCTCAGAGGAGGAGGAAGTGCTAAGGGAAAAAAAAAGAAGAGGAAGGGGGGAAAAACTAACATACACACACGCACGCAAAAACCAACTTTGGGGTTGGACCTTTTCAATTTCACACGAAGCGACCTGGAGTATCTGGAGAAGGTTTTTGAAGACGTTTAGGAGGGAGGGTGAGTTTTCTGCTGAGAAACTCAATCTGCCATACAGTAGCGGCCCCATCTGGGATCTGTCACTGCTGACAGCACCACAGGGCACAGCCGTGATCTTCTGCACAGCCTGCACTCCCCGAAATACCCTCCTTAATCAAAGGATGTCTGTGCGCCCGATCTCTGCGGAACGCGCGGGCGAATTCCAGCCCCGGCCCGCCCCCTCCCCACGGACACAGCCAGGGCCCCTCTCTTCTTCCCAGCACATTAATTAAAAGCGGAAAAAAGACGGAGGCTGATGTCATTGCTCTCAGAAGATCATAAACGTAAAAGAGGCATCCTGTGAGAATCCCTGAAAATGACTTTAATGAATAATTTCAGAGACAGTTATGGCTTTGGGTGATTACTGAGCGAGAATATGAAAACCAGATTTGCAAAGCAAAAGCGATGGTCAGGCGGCCAGGCGGCCACTTCCCATTAAAACCGCACCAGCTTTCCTTCAGTGCCAAGTTCTAGTTACAGACTTAGGCTGCATTTTCTTTTTTAAAAGTAAAAGCAACAAACACCCTACCCCACCCCCACGTTTCTACCTGACCCTGAAGACAAACATATCAGGCTAAGGCAACAACAACAATCCACTTTAAAGAGGAGGCAGCCATGCCTTTGCCTCAGTGGTATTGGCCTCTATTTTTTCACCAAGGAAGTAGTTACTGCCATTTTAATTTAGAATGATGTGTTTTTTGACATCTTCTCGGCACTGTGCTTGAAGGCACAAAATTTCCTCTGCTCCTAAGTCCACTGTTCTAAATTCTTTCAGCTGGTGGGACAGCAAATGACTCTACCTCTTACAGAAGAACCTGCAAGTCTCCCCAACTCTGTAGTTCTTGTTCACCAATGGATTGAAAGATGATTTGGTTCTACATTTTAAGAAAGTGGTATTTTGAAACACTCTGTCTGGTCACAGGGAAGCCTCCGGTTGGGTCTGTTTGGTTCATGATTAATGTATTAAATATACTATTTGAGAAAACTGGGTTGTTATTGGGGGTGGAACAGATGAACACCCTGTGATCCTTTATATTAATGATCTAGCTTCCTGCAAACCTGTCTCCTTTCCTTGGAAATATAAAATGGGATGCTCTGAGCCTGTGACCCATGTTGATTCATTCCATCAATTGTAATTCAAGTAAAAGTTAATTTATGCTACACCCTAAATAGTATTGAGGGAAAAAACAATGTGGAGTTTTTGTTGTTGTTAGTTTTGTTTGTTTGTTTTAAAATGGTCTGACTGATTCAGACCACTATTTGCCTGAGCAGACTATCATTAATGCAGATCCTGGAGAAGTCACTCACCAGCATTGTGGGAAAGTCCTTTGTGCAACCATTGCTTGCCCTTCCCCCCTCTAGAAGCACAGATAGGTTCCTCCTCCTCCAATCAGTAAGGATTCTGCTGTTTAAAAGCCTCACTCTCTATTCCTAGTCCTCAAAGACTCCTCCCTACCTCAATATTTCTTCCACTCTCTGCTGGGGATAGGAGTGGATAGAAGGGGGAGCCAAGCTCTCTCAAATGTGATGTTTTCACTGACTTAGGAGGAAATGATCCTCTTCCGTTCCAGATTACATGAAGACACTTTGGAGTTTGGTATATTGAGTGCTTAAAGAATTGAGGAGGGGTGAACATTTGGGAAATTTTCTCCATTGGATTTCCTGTTTATTTTTGATAACCTTGGCCCCCCAACTAGGTCTTTTTGTCACTACACTCAAAACATGGGCTATGACTTCTCTCTCGCTAAATTCACTGTAGCCTCTGACTAAGTACCCAGTTTAAGTCTTTGCAGCCTGTGTGCAAATGAATAGCATCTTCTGGACTTGCTTTGAGTCTTTACATCGACCATTTAAATTGAGGTACAGGACTGATCCATGATATAGCTAATTGACTCCCTGTAGAGACTTTAAATAATACAGATCTTGCTCTCCCCTCCCCCATCCTTGATAAAGCCACCCCAAATCGTCCAGTGTTTCACATTGGGGGGTTAAGAGAGTGTCAAGGGCGAGAGACTGCACTGGGTGCTTGTAGCCTCAAGCTGGGTTTCCCAAAGCCCTGGAGGTAGCTTTTGAAAATTACAGACTTGGGGTCTCCTGCCTGACCTGCTAAATCAGAATTGATGAAGGTGGAGTTGAAATAGGGGCTGAATTTATCATCTTTTCAAGGTCTTTGCGGATTTCGGATAACTAGTAGGTGTGGGAAGCGGGAAGCTCCAGTGTAAAAGGTTCTGGACTTGGATCATCCCAGGGACCAGGATAGTGTCCCAGTGTGTCAGCATCAGAGTTCTGAGGCATAGTTCTCTGTCCAGGAGTTATACAAATACACCCAGTCCTTGCATTGCTCTTTGAGACCTAGTAAAGGACAAAGCTGCTACCAGCCATGCTTGTCCTTATAAGATGTCAGTGTTTTTGCGTCAGGGACTACTCTGGAGGGGTAAGGGGCAGAGAGGCGGAAGAAGATCCAGTCTCTGTTCCTTAGATCCATCAGCTGTAAATAGCAGGTGCAAAGAGGGAGGCTTTGAGGGAAGTCTTGTTCTATTATTGGGCCTCCCACCTCTACTGGGCAGAGACCCCACTATTTTAGCCTCAAGGGCGGGGCCAAGCTGGTGCCAGTGCGGGGATAGCAGCCCTAAGAGTGGCCTGGACCTCTAAGAGCCGCCTTCTTCCCCACGCCTGGCCGGCTTGGGCACCGTAGCAATGGCCGCAGCTGCTAGCGTAGGAGAGCAGCACCCTAGCCCAGGGTCGCGGATGAGCGCCGGCTGGTCAGGGCCGGATGTGGGAGGTATTCCAGGCGGAATGCACCAGACCGACCTGCGAGTTGGAAAACCTGAAGTGGGTAGGGGGAACAGTAGAAAAGTTAACCGGCTCTGCCTCACCTTAAACAAGGAAAACAAAAACGTCTTCTGAGCTAAAAATATAAATTTAGAAAGTCCCAATGCACAGGCGAGCGGCGAGTTCCAGCTGCCGGCCTGGCCCAGGGAAGACTTGGCCGCGCGGCGGCCCATTACACCCAGCTCGGCTGGGATGGCTCCGAGCCGTCTGCCCTGACGTCAGCGCGGCTCCGGGCCCCGCCGCCGCGAGATAGGCAGCGCGGCCGGGCGCGGCGCTAATCACTCCCAGATGTCCCTAATAGCGGAGATAAAGACGGACATAGAGGCCGGGAATAAATTTGTAATCAGGGCTCCACCATCTGATCATCAAAGCGGCCCAAATGCCGGGAGAATTTGAAGAGAATGTGTGTGTAGGGCGGGGGGTGGGGGGATTGTGTTTAGGGGAAAGAAGGGGGCGCGCTTCTGGAAGGGAACTGACTTGGCCAGGGTGGAACGAGAGAACAGGAAAAGAAGTCTAACTTCTGTGCGCAAGTGAGACAGATACACTGTGCACTTTAACGTCCAAGAGCCCAGAGCCCGCTTGGCCGTAGCCGCTGGGTCTGTGATAGGCCAATTAGACCCCGGCCAGCAGTTGAAGTGAGCGAAGTGCGCATTGCAGGGCGGCTGGATGGTCAGGCGGCGTGCTCAGAACTGTTTGGCCCCCGGAAATGGGGGATTCGTTTCCTCTCCTGGAATTTGCCTCTCTTCCCTCCTCCCCTTACAAACGGTTAAAAACAAACAAACAAATAAAACAAAAAACAACTTAATCCCCCTTTCCATTGGTTGACCTAAACGCTACAGCCCTACAGCATGACTGATCTCCAGCCACAGTCCTGGGCTTCATTCAGCCTGAGGGCGGCTCCATGGTCTTCCTCTCCGAGGGATCCTTGGGCTCCAACAGGTCAGGAGTCCTGTGCTTCCCGAAGACCCGTGTAGCGCCCCCTCCTTGCACTGGGATTTGCACCTCAGGAGTTGAGTCTTGTGGAGAGAGTGAGTTCCTTCAGGCCGAAAGATCCAGAAAAGGCAGGCAGCACTCTGATTCAGCTCTTTACAGGGCAAATGCCACAAGCCTCCTTTTCAGATCATCTCCGCTTGGCATCTACCGCCAGTCTCTTTTCCAAATCCAGGCACGTGGGTGGAACTGGCGGGCAGCGAGAATGCATGGCAACTGTGGAAGAGAAAATTGCCAGTCGCACGCGCGGCGTTAGACACAGCGTTTCCTTAAAGCCACAGGAATAACTGAGATTTGTCCAGCGCTTTGCAGACCCGCAGTGCAAACGCGGCCCAGGCTATTGTGGTGTACTTTGCTCAGTTTACTGTCTGCACACACACGTCAAGCCCTGGCAAGTGGCTCGGTTCTCCCAGTAAAGCAGCTGGCAGGCCTCCTTCCAATCCCTGGGGCTCTCTTTGCATTTGAACTCACTCTTTCTTACCCTCCACACCCCATCCTACAAAGGACATGTACACACAACATGCTCGCCCTCTTGTTACCTATCAGCTGGGTGAGGTACCAGCTCTGCAATCATCGTCCGGGGCTGTTGGGTCATAGGCGAGAGGGAAGGGATCGAGCCACCACCACTCCCACCTCCAAGTCCCACACTCCTGCGTCGCTGGGCCCAGGTGGCTGCCCTCCCGGGTAGCACTACTACACCCACCTTACCCTGGAGACTGACTACCAGTCTGCCTGGTCCTGTCACACTTGAAGGCAGCGGGAGGCTGGAGGTCCACTCTTCCTAGATGCCCTACCTACTGGCTTATTCCGCTCCAGGCTGGAACTTGCCATGGATCTCTGGAAGGGGGACTGCCCCTGCCGCCCCCACTGAATTTGGAAGATGAGAACCCCAGGTGATCTTGCTGTCATCTTCTTGGCGTCTTGACCTGAAAAAGCTCTTAAAGCTGTTGCCAATGTCCTGGAAAACTGAGCCTGGGAGCAGGGAGTGTGCCTAGGTCCCCCTCTATTGAATTCTCCAAACCACTTCCCAAGAAACTGAGAATGGGTTTGTGGGAACACACACACACACACACACACACACACACACACACACAGCAGCGGAGCCCTAGCTCCGCTGGTGCTCCAGGGTTATCAGGCGCTCGGCCTGCGCGGCGGTCTGGGGCTGAACCCTGACAGCCAGATCTACCATCAATTTACCTTCCGCCGCCCCAGCTTCCCATTTAGCTTTTAACGTCAAATCCTGCATTTTTGTCGGCTCCGGCCTGTCTAGAGAGCTTGTGATTTCGCTGCAGGAGTGATTGCTTTTAACAAAATGGCAGCAACCACATTATCCGAGCAATTAAAACAGAGACCTTTTAGCCGTCCCACAAGGCAGAAACTAGAAAACTTTTTTTCTTTCTTTCTTTTTTTTTAAAGGAGAAAGAAAGGCAGTTAAAAGAGATAGAAATGTATAGAGGAGCTCACGCGCACAAGAAACGTCTGCCCAGCACACCACTCACTTTCCTGGGACTTGACAGCATAGGGCAGGGATGTTGGGAAGCCGGGGGTGACTCATAATCTGGGTGTCTTGCTGCTGGGAGAGTCCGGCCAGTTAGGGTGTGTGCCTGGTTGGGGGTTTGGGCCCCTGGGTTGTAGGTGCTGCTGCAGGTCTGGCTTTGGGTTTCCTGGTGCCTCAGTACGTCGAGGTGGTTGAAGTTGGGATCCCGCTGCTGCTGGGCCCAGGGGAGGATGGGGGTGCAGCAGGCAGGAGAGGAAAGGAGAGGAGGCAGGCAGGCCCTGACCCAGGCCAGACAAAGAGGACGAGTTTCTTGAAAGCACCCGGTTTACAAGCCTGTGTAATAGCCAGCTGCCCCATTGCGACAGTGCTGCCAGGGAGGATTTTTCTGGTTCCTCTCTACTGGCGTTTAATAAAGCAGAAAAAGCGTTAAATTAGCAGAAATGCATAAAGGCCCGCAGGGCGAAGTAGACCAGCTACCCAAGTGAAGCGCAAGCAAGCAGGACGAAGATAACTCCTCTCTGGCTCCTGTTCTGAAAACCTCACCGGGCTCTTCCCCATTAACGGCATGCATTACTTAGGTAGACGCTTTCCATCGCCCCCTAGGATCTGGTAGGTGTCTTCCCCTCGAACTGATTAAAGTAAAGACGTGAAAGGTGGCAGGAGGCAGGAGGCAGGAGAGAGAGGGAGCCACTCGGTCAAATGGACAGGGATCCCGAGAGTAGCAGAAAAATCAGGGCGCGCCTCCCCCCCGCTCCCCGCCCCCCGTGCTATAAACAAAGGCAAGTGTCTGTAAACAGAGCTCCGCGCCCACCACATCGGCCCAGCGCCGGCTGACCCGAGGGGAGAAAGTTCAGATCGCTTTGGCCGAGTTGTTCTAACCCCTCGCCCTCGCGTTGTCAGCTGCCCGCAGAAGAGACCCACAGAGCCACTCGCTGTCTCTCCGCCGGCACTTGCGAGCCGCCCGGCTGCAGGCCGCGGCTGAGCGGGCACCGGCCGGGCGTGGGAACCGCTGGGGTAATGGGGGGAGGGTCTGCGCTCGAAGCCGAGGTGCGAACATCACCCCGAGGATGGGTTCCAAGATGGAAAGCCTCTGGCAAGCCTCCCTAACACCAGATTTATATACGCGGCGTTTCATGAAACAAACCGCTTTTTAATACGTTTCACCTTTCTTCCCTCCCCCCTCCTCACTCCCGACCCCCTCCCCTCCTTCCCCCCCCCCTCCCCAGCCTGCCAAGTCCTTTATGGCACACCAGTCCGCCTGGTTCCTAGCGCAGAGTTAGGCTCTAGCCAAGACCAAGGGCAAAGAAGGCTCTAGGGACTTCCTTCCGGGTCGTGCTGGGACTCCGGGAGACCAAACCTCAGACGGAGTCAAGTCCCCGGAGGCCGCTTGTTGGGGAGGAGGGAGCGAGCCGCGGGCTCGGCTGGCATGCGGCCGCGAGGACTTCAGACCCCGCACAGTTAATATTGAGTTCCCTGTAGCTCCTTGTAAATCTAGCTCCCACCACCCGCCCCCTTTAAATCCTTGGTCGCGTTGGAGATTTCTTACTTGACGTTCCCGAAGTTCCTTGTTACCTAGTCCTGGGCTTTCCCGAAAGCCCTTCCTCTCCCCAGGCCTGCTCAGAGGAGAATCCACTCCCCTCCATCCCCGTCGAGACCACTTGAAACCTCCTCTTTTCTTTTTTCCTTCCTTTCTTAGAAGAAAGCCCTATATTTTGAAGTAAAGGCTCTAACGCCCGGGATCCTCTCCAAATCGCCTTCACCGAAAACGCACTCCCCAAACAAAAACCTAAGTCCCCACCGAATGGCTTCTGGTTGACTTCAGGAACACAAGGACCCCTTTCCACCTTCTCGGGGAACTGAGGCCTCTCTCCAGCCCAGAACCTTCTCCTACAGACCACTCAGCATTCTCCTAGGAGTTGGGGGACCTGGGGGGAGAGTAGGAGGTAGCCCAGGTGCTTTGGCAGCATTTTCCTCAAGGACCCTTTTCTTTAAGGGACCTCCACGCCCTGGGAGAACGGGTGCTCAAGTTGGTTGGTCGAAATCACTGACTCTTTCAAATAAAGTTAGAGGCAATCATGATAATTTAGTTTACTTCTGAATATTTTAAATATTATGAAAACAAATATAACAGTTTTGTTTTCAAAACTCTTTTGAGGTATCAACTATTAAAAGATTGGGGTTTTGTAAAAAAAAAACACACAGTGGTTTATTGAATACTTACAACGTTTACACCTTCAATATTAATTAAATTCCACTTAGTTTTAGAGGACGGAAGTGCACAAAACAAGTAGCTGTTGGAAACGTCTTCAAATAGGGAACAACCACAGATGAAACGACAGCACTAGATACCGACCCCAACGGAAATGTTAGCGGCCCCGTTTTCCGCCTTGAAATAAAGCTTTGTAATTCCCAGGAATATTTATATCCAAAGGCCAAGTATTAAAGATACACTTAACATACACACCAATGTCCGCTGTCTTTTATCTGGAAGGGGTGGGGCAGGTGGGGAGGGGGCCACGCTGGTGTCTACACAGCCAGGAGGGTACATTCAAACACAGAGAATCTACGAGACGACGGGGATCCCTTACCACGCCGGAGTGTCCTCTTCATATTAAAATATGGAATGCTTTTCTTCAAATATCCACTATTTTTTGGAGGGGGAGGTGGGGAGCGGATGCCTCAAAGGGGGGCAAAGAGAGGGGAGGCAAATTGCACATAAATAAACCGATGACTCCAAAATGCAAGTAGTCCTCGGAGCGGAGCACGGAGAGCTTGCCCGGAGTCCTGGGTCTACATCCGGCTCCTGGGCCCCAGCTCACCCGCGCTCTCCTGCTCCTCCTCCTCCTCCTCCTCCTCCTCCTCACTGCTTGAGCTCCAGGGCCCAGACGTGCTGAGGCCAGCCCGTCCGGCCTTTGGTTTTCTTGTCGTTGCTGCTCACTGTGCTTTTCAAGATTTCGTTCTGGGCAGAAGGGAGGCGAGGGGGAGAAAAGTGGAAAGAGAAATTCAGAGAGGAGACCTGGTTCCACGCCACCCCCGCGCTCCCCGGACTCTAGGAGACAGTGAGACAGGGAGGAAAGAACCGGGAGGTAGGATGACTTTAAGTCCTAGCCCCTGCAGAAAACCTACGAAGATTGGCGCTGCCCTAGCGATAGCCCAGGCCTCCAGCCTCCTGCAACACGTTTATAAGCAACCGCCAGTTTTCAAATCCTTCATGGAAGAGCTAGGGGCCCTTAGCCAGGTTGGAGCTAAATGTGGGTTTCCAGGTTTCAAACGCAATCCCAGATCCACGCTCTCAGGAAGAAGGGGAGAAGTTACCTCGCCCTGGCTTGGGCCTGTGGGCTAGCGGTTCTTGGGCCTGGCTCAGTAGTGCCTCTCCTCCAAGGCCTCTGAAATCCTTGTTTATGCTGGAGGTCACTTGTTTATGCAGCAACTAAAGCACCACAGGCCCCAAAGAAGAAACGCTGGACAAATGCGATTATTTTTCAGCCCCTTTTGGCGACAACCGTGCTGCGAACACCATCGCCCTAAGGGAACTTGGTAGGGACTTGAGAAAACTAATTTTCAGTTTTAGGATTTCTACTTCTGTCAACAACAATGACAATGATCATAGCAACATCTACTACTTGTCTTAAAATGTGCAGGTCAATGCAAGTCAAAGAAATACCCATGAAATATCCTCATCTGAAAAGTTGCATTTTAACCTCATTGCCCAAGAGAAACTGGAGCTCCATTTTGAAGTTAAACGTGCTTATTTTATGTTTACCTTTAGGTCTTCGGGGCACAGTAAGAACAACCATAAAACTCCCTTAGAATTAGTGGCAGCCTGTTCTCAAGAGGTGGAAATGGAATCAACAGTAAAATAATTGGAATTGAGAGTTTATGGGCGACTTAATTTTGGAATAACTCAAAGCGTTGGATTGGAGGCCCAATGAAGTTCTAAAGGTCACGGAATAAGGGTTCTGGGCCAGTGCGATCGGAAGGAAGATCAATCGCGACTCAAAGGCTGGGAGGTCCGCCCTAAGTGTCTGGGGTAGCAGCGATAACCCGGAGGGAAGATCACCAGCGCGATGCACCCCACTTAACCTACGCCTCCTGCTGACACCCTCCCTTGTCTCCTTTGCCTCTTCGGGAAATCGATCCTACCACAAGCTGGTGCAAACTAGGCTCAGGAGGCAGCCAAGGAAAGCAGGACGCCACCGCTCAGCCCATTTGGAAAGAAACCGGGAGCACCGGTCACTCGAACCCCGCACTCCCACTGCCCGCTGCCCCCTGCTACTAACCAGCTCTTTCTTCCTTTTCTCTTCCTTCACATCTGTCTTCTTTATCTCCGCCTTGAAGGCCTCCGCCTCGCCGTTCTGGTCGTCCTTGGCCAGCAGGTCCATGAGGTAGGCGATGTAGCTGGTGGCCAGGCGCAGCGTCTTGATCTTGGAGAGTTTGGTGTCAGCGGGCACGTTGGGGATGCACTCGCGCAGTTCGGCGAAGGCACTGTTGATGCTCTGAGTCCTGCGCCGCTCCTTGCGGTTGGCCGTGCCCCGGCGCTTCACGGGGCGCGGCCCCCCCAGGCCGGGGGGCCCGGCGCCCGGCGGCACCCCCCCGTAATGGGAGTGGTCCAGGCCGGCGGCGCCGCTGGCATAATCGGGGCTGTAGGACAGGGCCATGCTGTAGTCGGGGGGCGACATCTCGGGGTGGCCGATGAGCCAGCCATGGAAGTAGGGGTTCTCCTCATGGCTGCAGCGGCTGGCGGCAGCAGCTGCGGCGGCGGCGGCAGCGGCGGCAAACGGGTAGCCCTCATGGTGCACCACCGGGTGGTGGGGGAAGCCCCCCACCAGACTCATATCGCCCTCCGCGCCCCTCCACGCGCCCCAGCGTGCGCGCAGCCCCGCCGCGCCCTCGGCCCGGGCCCCTGCTTCGGCGCTGGGCGGCCTCCCCCACCCCCCACCCCCCAGCCCCGGGGCGCCGGGGCCGGCCCGGCAGCTGCAGAGGGGGCTGCTGCAGCCCGGGCCCCGGCCCCCCGCCTGGCCGGCCGGGCCCGCCTCAGCAGCGCTGCGGCCACCGACTCCCCATGGGACGCGGCGAGCTGGTCCCGGCACCGTGCGCCCTGGGCCGCCGCCGCCGCCGGCTCCCTCCTTGCTCCACGGCCCGCGCGCCGGCTGCTGCTTCCCGGGCTGCTGCGGGGACGCCGAATCTTCGGATGCTCATGCAAAAGTGCCCGGCTCCCGCGAGGCTGCTGCTTGGAGTCGCAGGGTTCCACGCCCCAGCCGCGCTCCTGCCACCGAGTCGCGGGACGAGTCCGAGCCGCGGTTGGAGGAGCTGGCCCGGCTCTGCAGGGAGGCGGCGGGGTCGACTGTTCAATGTGAAGCTACCTCCATGCGACCTTCCCTTTCCCGCCCCTTCCCCTCCCCCACCAGCCCGATCTGGGTTCTTGGGCGCTTATTGCTTTAATGAAATTTTTGGTGGTGGTTGTTTTGGTCCTTGAACGTGATTTTAGCTGCGGGTAACGTGTCCTCGCTCCTCTAGGGCTCCCTCGGAGGGTTTTCAGAGCGGTCTCAGTGCATCCATTTTCTCGGAGCCTCTCCTTCTTTCGGGGAAAGGATTTGGGGCCCTGCGGTCGCCTTGGAGCGCGAAGGCCTTCGGCTCGGACTCTCAGAGGGGTCAGCGCGGTGGCCAAAGGAACTCCCGGGTGGCGGCGGCGGCGGTTCAGGACGGCGTGAGGGGAGCAAGCGGATTTTCCCAGCAAGATCTCCAGGTACAGCTACATCTTTAGGGCCGCTCGGGTTAATATATGTCGTCAGAGGCTCCTCACGCCAATCCCCGGGCGGCGGGGGCGGCGCCTCGCTCTCTCCGCAATAAAACTTTTTGATGTTCTTTTTGCTAATTGCCGAAGTCCTCTTCCAGGATTGGCTGCCTCTTCATAACCATAAGATAATTAAAACGAGGGGGGGGGGCAGGGTTAAAAAAAAAAAACTTTTTTATCAGCCAGAGGTTAATGCAAGTGTTTAACAGATGCTTCATTATTAAAATATTTTTCCCCACGTCTCAAATATTGAAGAATCTCAAACCAGGTACAGTATCACTCCAGGGTTGGTTTTTTTTTTTTTTTTTTCCTGGTTGAAAAAAAGGAATGTAGATACTGCTTTTCGAAGTGTTTGGTAGGTAACCGAGGCAAGACATTCATCAGGCAGACGCGTGCAGCTTCGTGCGGGGCCCGCGAGCCGGGGCGGCAGGGCCCCGACAAAGGGGTTGCTGAGCCGAGAGGGGCGCGGGGCGCGGCGCCGAAGGCTATTACCGCCCCGGACACAGGCTGGAAACTCCTACCTCGGTGTCTCTTCACAAACGCCCCACCGTAATCCGGGCCTGGGCGTTTGGTGTGGTTCAGGTTATCGTGGCTGCTTTTAGAGATCACGGTGGAGAACGCCGGAGGAATGGTCCAGCCTGTTGTAAATCCTCTGATTTCCCTATTCTTCAGGGACACCCGCCCTCAGGAAGACTTGGGGCGATTTCAAAGCGCAGGCACCTCGATTCCTCGAATTTGTGGTGTGGCCGGTATCGGTGTCTCCTTGGTTTAACTAGCCTGTTTGGTAAGTAACTGAATATTTTTTACAGCGTGTTCAGAGCTTATTTTCCCGTTTTTATGAACAAACATATAAATATATCTCCGCATTCCTGCCTCTCCCATAAAAGCGGGCATCTGTGGAAAGCAGGTTTAGTTATCGGAGGGGAACCATTAAACCCCAGTTTAAGAGGCAGGCCAGGAGGACGGCTCGTGGATGTTTAGACTGCTGGCCTTGGTGATCTTGAACACATTATAACGGAAAATGGAGCTCCACTTGTAAGTCACCGGGCGGCAGGGCTCCGGAGCTGGGGTGCCCTTGGGCAGCGAGCGGCTGGAGAAGGATCGCAGGAGACTAGTGCGGCGGGGGTGATGGGAATGGACAGGAGCTGAAATGATCTCCGGGCTTGTCCGGGAGCTTGGAGGGGAGGCTGGTGTGTATAGATGAGGATGGTGGATGAGGATTCTAACTCCATAGAGTCCGTGTGGAAAAGGAGAGTCCACGAAAGCCCCCGCGGCTGTCAGACCAGAAGGTAGAGTGTGCAGAAGCCAGGGCAGACCTGGGCGGCCTGAGACAGCTGCTGGGCCTGGCCAGGGTCGCCCAGTGGAGATCAAGGACCCCACCTGGGCCATCCTCTTTGGAGGCAGGCAGCAAAGTGTGGGGACAGCTCTCTGCCTGATGGGCCTTTCCCATAGGGTGCGTAATTTGGGAATGGAAGGCCAGGTCCTGGTAAATAGGCGGCAGGTAGGGTTAGGATTAGGGTACATCCAACTGTGGTACTGTCAGGGATTCCAGGCCGCGGCAGTCAGCCACTACAGCCAGGAGCCCAGCACAATAGTACTGAAAAATATTGTTTAGGTTTGCTGCCTCAGGGCAGTAGGAGAGGGGAAGAAACTTAGAAACACAGACTAGGTGCCCGTATGAGGCCCACTCTGTCTTCTTGGCAAGAGGTCAGTTTCCCTGGATGTCCTCAGCTGAACGTCTTAAGGCAGAGAACAGGGAGTGGAGAGTAACTTAAGACAAATTCATTGGTGTCAGGAGCTTGCCTTTGGGCTTGGAACAAAGTGGGGATCTAGAGTTTTCAACCTCCAGCTTGGGTAGGTCTGCAGTTTTGAACACAAGGAGAGTCTTTTTAAGGCCTTTTCTTCTAGAAAAGAATATAAGTAATGTGGTCGGGGTTCTGTTTACATTTTCACCGGGAGGCAAACCCTGAATGTGTAAATACTGGTAGTTCAATCCCCTGACATTTGATACATAAAAAGAAAGAAAGAAAGAAAGACAGAAAGAAGGAAAGAAAGAAAGTGTGTGTGTGTGGGGGGGGTATGTTTATAAAAATACATCTAGTCCCTGAGATCAGGTAGACAAAGTAAGATGGTTGCACCCTGGAAGGAAACAGATAAAAATTCACAGAGAGTAGTTGGTATTCTGCTTTCAGATCCACAGGAAGTTTGTAGAATTGCACAGAAGAAGCGGACACAGAGAGGGCTGAGTGGGAGATTAGAGTGCTGTATCCACCAGAGGCAAGTGGCCCCAATGGCAAAGGCTTCAGAACTTGCCTTTCTCATGATCTTTTAATTGAAACAACAACAAAACGAGTGAGTCCCTTCATGGTCCCAGATAGCATGGCAAGTGATAAAAGAGACGGACAACATGGGACAGAAAAAAGTCGTAAAAGATGCTAATCTGAGCATCAGTCCTCACTGACAGTGTCATTATCAGTTAATTAATGTGGTCCAAGGGTCTAGGGCTTCATTTATCTCAGAAAGCCAAACCCAGAGGCTAGGCCTTAGAAAAGCCGCTTGGAGGCAGGGTGAACCCTACTGTCTTCAGCTGTATTTACTGACTCAGAGGCCAGACTAGCTGAGCTCCACTGTGAATTCTCAACCAACTCAACCCCTAATGTTCTTGGCACATTTTGCTCCAGGTCTAGTTGGGTGCTGCTGGGTTAGCTTGCTGCTTTTTGAGAGCTGTGAGGCACAGGTACCATCTCAAGTTTGTCCCCAATTTAGGTGGCCTGTGCCTTCTTGAGAGGTGGTAGTGATGAAAGTGATGGTAGTGGGGGTGATGGAGGGGGAAAGTAGAGGGGAAAAAGGAAAGGAGGGTGTCACCCAGGCTTAGATGTCCGCCCAGTGACCCCACCCCAGGGCGTACTAGTAGTGGCTTTTAATGTGCTGCTCCCCAAAGGGCACATTTTCGGGGTACTCAGGAGGCCCAGCTGCGGAGATGACGCTGGCTGGGGGCAGCCTGAGGGCCGGTGCCCGTGGGAGGAATCCTGGTGAAGGCATACTTGCCACGTCTCCTTTTCATTTTCCAGGCCCAGGTGCTGCAACTTACCTTACCCTGGTCAGGCTGGAGACTACTTCCCAGGTGAGGGGGCGCACCCTGATTTGGGAGAATGTTTATCATTCTTTGACCCCGTCTTCTGGCTCTGGAATCATAGCAATAGTGTACTTACTCCCTGTGCTGTACGTTATATCTGCCCCCAGCTAAACAGACAGAACCGGGTTCACACATTGATTTTGTGCCCATGTCTCTGTCTCTTTCTCTTCTCTCCCACCCCTTTCCTTGGAAAAGATTCCAAGAGCACAAGAGAGGCTGAGCATGTCCTTGCAAATATTTTTGCCTTGTGAGATGCAACTTGAAAATCAATCTGGCTTTAAACTAAATATTTTTAAAAAAAAACTTCAGTCTGTTTTTAGGGGAAATACAGACCTTATTGAGGTATTTATTATTCCAAAGGCAAGAGTTGTTTGTATCTTGTGTTTTGCTCATGAGAACTCAAAATAAACTGGACCTGAAAGGAACCAGGCCAGAGGGCCATAAACACACATTTTATGTTTACGGGAATTATGGCTCAATTCCCTTCATCGTTTTTCAGATCTCATTTTACCTTATTTTCCCAAACAACATAGGAGTAACAGAGCATTCCCCTATTTATCTATAATGAGCTTATGGAAAGGGACCCCCAGATTGAACCCAGAAGGTGACAGAAGAAGCAATGGGTTCTTGAAGATGTAACCCCAGCCCTACCTGCTCCAAGGGTGGTGCTTTCTGTGATACCAGGATGGTTCTACATTCCTGTCCATACCAGGGTGGGAGTGAGTCATTTTTACACACTAACCACTTAGTTTCAGAACCCTTAGTGCACTGAGAAGAAGGCATATTGCCTGATTGGCATGTTGGCAAGGGTTTCTGTCACTAAGGTTTTGTAGGCCCTCAATTCCTTGTTTTTCTTTTTGGAAATGGTTGTCTACAGACATGGCAAGTGACAGTGGCTCCAGAAATGAAGTGTTGCTCACAGTACACATCTACAAAGCAGAATCAAGTTTGATTGGACTTTTATGTCTGTTTCAGAAAGGAAGGGCAGGAAAAGCTTCCCTTGATGTTTAAGGGGTTTTATTTCTGAACATTTTCTTTTTGGGGGGTTTGGGGTTGAGGGCAGGCTATGGATGAGCGATCCCTCTTCCCACCTCTTCCCCACCCAGAGCAGTTCTGTGGAAATGGGGGTGGGGAGGAGCTGTAGAGGGATTGACTGCTTATCATTCCTTCAGTCCAGTTATGACTAAGAAACATTTAAGTTAGTGGAGCAAACTGAGCCTTTTGAGTGCCTGTGTATTGCTCCTCCTCTTTGCCTTTCTCTCTGTCTTTCATCTTCTCTCCATCTTCTCGCCCCCTCTCCCCTCTCTCCCCTTCCCTTCCTTCTAATTTGCACTCCAGCAGTGTTTAGATTTATAAGGTTTTTGATGTTACTCAATGTAAAACTGTTGAAGAATAAGATACTGGTTCATCCTAAGTCCTCTAAGAATAAAAGCTTTTCTTAAGTTGAGATATAATTGACATGCAACATTGTGTAAGTGTAAGGTATACAACAAGTAAGAAAAATCTTAAAACTCAAGATTACTGGCATTGGGAATTTTTATTTTCTCCAAGTAATAACTGACTAGCTCTCCATGTTAGCTGGAAGATATTCGGTTGGTCTGGAGGATTCTCATTGATAAGGGAGAACTAAATACTTTGCTAGGTATTCAAGTCTGTCAAACTACAATAGTCATCCAGGCTGAAGGGAATAAAAGATAATGTATATGAAAAAGCCTCAAAAAGGGGCAGTATAATGGCTGCATGGGAGGTGTTATTAATGTTGTTATAGGGGTCCTAAGAGGTACCATAAATCTGATCTTTGCTACTTTGTAGTAAAATATAAAGTTTAGGGCAAAAATGGCATAAGAAAATGCATCCCACAGGACTTATGTTAACTGCTCATCTACATTCTTGTTTCAAGCAAATTACATCCACACTAGCAATATTTTTTCTTCCAAGCCGGGAGGAAATCATTCAACATTCAGATGAGGAAGTGATTGTAATTTTGCATACATGGTGTGTGGAAACAGTAAGTAATAGACTTCGACAAGTCTGCAATCCAGTCTGGGGTTCAGAATAAAATGCAAAAGCTAACGGCAACTTAAAATGTGGGGCCTTGGACAATCCATGTATGTGACTGAAGGGTTTGTTTTTGATTTGAGGACCTGGCCATGGCTAGTTCTAACTGCAGTGCTGCCCACATTCCCATAAGTTCTGTTCTGAAGCCTCCTTTGCAAATTCACATCGATGGACTTCTTTAGCCCTGGCAGTTTCTTCCCAACCTTTTTCTACTTTTTTCTAGGGCCTTTGCTTCTAGGCAAGGGACTTGAGCCAGGATGGTTGGGTTTCAGGTTAACAAAAAGAAACACTTTTATTGTCAATATTAATGGCAAACCTCGATTTTTACAAGGCTTGAGTTTAGCAGCGTGAGCAGATCAAAAGCAGCTTGGCTTGATTTCTCAATATTCTCTGGAGCTTAGAAAATTAACTGCAATTTTGGTCCTAATGAAACAACACACAAAAAAGTTACAGAAATGTTAGAAGTTAATCTTTCTGCGGAGCTTTTTTTTTTTTTTTAACCTGTGTACAACATATCGGAATATAGTAAATTTGCCTGCTGAACCCGACTTGAGTTTTGAGGGAGACCCCCTTAAGAAAATGTGTGAGCAGAGTGTCTTCATTTGCAATGTCAGGAGCCTGTTTTCAGTGTGCGCATTCCACACTTGCCTTTCTGGCTGGGTAAGGATCCGGCAGACTGAGCTCTCTCTGGTAATTTGGGTATACCGAGTCTCCAGTTAATGATAGATAATCAGCCTTTGGGTCATTCGGTCATTCTCTTATTACAAACCCCTCCTGCTCTCTCTGATCTCCTTTCAAACTAAATTTCACACAAATAAAGCAAGACAGGGACAAACTCTCAAAAAAAGAGGGAGAGAAAGAGAAAGAAATATTAGAAACTCCTGATACAGAACCCTAAACAAGGAAAGGCAAGCTAAAAGAGGATAGGAAAGAACATCTTATCAAAATGAACATGCTGTGTACAAAACATGAAAAGAAAAGGCTCTGGTTTCTGTTAAAGTGACAGAAAATTAAAATAAAAATAATTGCAGGCAGAAAA
Organism: Noctilio leporinus; assembly: GCA_004026585.1. Lineage (NCBI taxonomy): Eukaryota > Metazoa > Chordata > Mammalia > Chiroptera > Noctilionidae > Noctilio > Noctilio leporinus. The sequence goes on from PVIW01004469.1 coordinate 43,083, forward strand.
GTTATAAACAGAGAAGGCAGGATGCTTGCCGGAAATGCGCAGCACTGGGAGGCTAATTGTTACAGATTATATATCTGCCCCATGGTTGGAAAGGCATGACTTTGTTCCATTTTCCAGAAGAGAATGGTTTTCTCTTTTAATACTTGTGTGAGTGCCCACTTAAGCTTTAACACAGGCCAAAACCTCGAGGAACAAAATGTGGAATTGTCTTCGGCTTGCAGAGCCTCCAGCTTCAAACAGGGGGATTGGTTTCATACAAGAAAAGAAAAGCAGAATTCCATTCAGAATGCATTTGGAGGCTTCACTAAATCTGTGACGCTGATGATTTTTTTGTTTTGCCCACAGAAGGTGCAGGTCATTCTAGGGGAAGTCCCACCCAAACCAGGTTTCCCCTGCCCCCAGGGGTCTTCCTTCTCCCAGTACACGTCTGCCTGTGACTCCAGAAAGACAAACTTCAGATTGGCCAAGCGACTTCCCTGATCAGATCCCTCTGGGAAAGGCGCTGGCCCCTGTGCCTGGAGGAGGAGTTCCAGTGAGAGCGCCCCCAGTGCCATTTTGCTGCCCCCTGCCCTTGACAGTCTCTCTTGGCCCAGGCCCAGGGCTCTGAAAGGGTCAAAGTTTAGTCACTGGTGTTGTGGGCAAGCCCTAAGTTTTCAATCTGGTGAAAGACTGGAACTTTGGCCCAGGATTTGATCCACTCACGGTCCCCCCGTTTGAGGAGCAGGGGGATGCCAGCAGGTGGCCAACGGTGCTCCTGGCACCACTTGACTTGCCAGCACAGCTACCAAACTCATCTCTGTCCCGCTTCTGTGTTTCTTCTAGGCCCAGCTGAAATTCCACCTCCTCCAGGAATCCTTTCCAGGTACAGCTTCCCTTCTCTCTCCCCACCAAATCAAATCTCTCTTCTGAACTCCTTTCTGGCGCTCCTGTTTTATTCTCTCTGGTAGATCTCTGTGCATTTTCCATGGCTGTGGCTTGGTGGGGAGACCAAGCAATGCATTGAGGTCGGTAGGCGCTTCAACAGTTTGTGTAAAGGGGTGACTTAGAGCAATCAGGTGAATTCCGCGTTCTCCCAATAGCAATCGGGTTTGGTTTTGATTTTGAAAGCGACTAGAGCTAGTAGGGGAGTTCATCGCCGGCCATCAGGGAACAGACCGAAATCTCCAAGCCCTCGGGAGAACCAGGGAAGGCTCTCTCCCATTAATTACAGTGGCATTGGGTCAGCGTCAGCCAGCGTTGGATCGGAGGATGGGAGACGCAGCCCAGCCTGGCTGGTCCTCCCTCTCGACCTCAGGGCCGGTCTCTGGGCTCCGCTCCTACCGGCCCCTCTTTCCCTCTAAGCCTTAGTTTCCCCAGCTGAACAAGGTGAGTAACGACATCGACCTCGAGGGTGTTAAGGAAAGATTAAATGAGATCTGGTTGCGTTCAACAAATATTTATGCATTTTCTTTTTCTGCTTCTTCGGTTTCTTCCCCTCTCTTCCAGGCGCCTGAAGACCCAACCCCACGACTAGAGGCCGGGTCGTGTTGGGGCCACGGCCACGCCTCTGCCGGGATCGCAAGGACCTCAGCGCTCGCAGGACTGTGAGGCGCAGAGTGAGACGAGGGGCTGCAGCCACAGCTCCGGGCTGTTGGGGGACAGGAAGCACAGCCAGAGCCGCCACCCCAGACTTAGGCCACTGCGTGGACTGCTGGGCCGCTCCCACCATCCTGGTTAAGTTTTCGTTTTGATTCCACCGCACTCTCTGTCACCACCGCCAGGGAGGCGGGCTCTCTGCCGCTCAGGCCCCGGGCGGTCACCGCTGCGGGAAAGGAGCGACTCCCCCCGCCCCGAACTTCCTCCAGCGGGTCTCCCAGGGCTTTTCGCTGGAGGCGGGAAGGAAGGGGTTAAACGCGCCCCTCCCCCTCACCGCGCCCTCCGTGCCGGGCGAAGGCCTCCGCCTCCCTCCCGGGGTCTCATTAGGGAAACCCTCACCGCTATTTTCAACATTTCCTCAATCAAGAGCCTTTAAATAGAGCTGCACAAACAAATTGGCGGCAAAAGCGTAGATCTTGTCACGACTGAGACCAATTCCAATATTTCAGCCTTGTTTGCTTTGCAATTACGGGTTGGCTTGTGGCAGCGGTGCCACCGGGGCAAATCTGCAGCCGCCTGCTTTCTCCTCCGCACCCTCGGCGGGTGGAGGAGGCGATCGGCACAGCCCAGGCCGGCGGGGGAACGGGGTGGCGTAGGGGGAGGGGACTCGAGGGGGTGCGGGCGGCCGAGCCTTTCCTAACCTGCGAGCAAAGGGCGTGCAGGGCGCTGTGAAAAGAATCGGACTCTTCAGGTTCCCCACGGAACCACGGAGGGTATATACAATAAAATGTGCGATACACATATGGCAATCATGTTATGTCCTTACGCAGCTTCCTTTCTCTCCTTTCCCCTCTCTTCTACCCCCTGACATGTTTCTCCAGTGTTTGTTGGCGGTTCTTGAATTTCTCCTTCTCTCTCGCTGTTAAACTGCTAGCATGATTTGTTATATTTTCCATAGCTGCTTGTTCTTGTTTGGCTTTTTTGTACAAAGTCACTTTAAATCTGCGGCAAAAAGACTGAAGTTCCAAGTCCTTTGGATGGGCTCCTACAGGCGCTTGGCTGTCCCCTGCCCTCTTTTAATTCTTGCGGAATGGCTCTTCCATGTAAATCAGTCGCTGGGTGACTTTGGTCCCCGCCCAGGCCGGCCGACTTGGTTTCAGCAGAACAGTAGTTAACTCCAATCAGGTCCTAAGCCTTATATTTCACAGACAATTAAATCTTGGCGGCTGTTTAACAAAAATGTAATATTTACTCTGCTCTATACTGAGGAGCACTTTTAAAGTCAAAAACAAATACTGCATTTCAAAAGAGAAAATATGATAATAAATCTCTTTTTATGGATTCTCTCTGCATAAGTGGAAACAACATGATTTAAGTTCTGGACACTTCACCCTCCCTTCCAGGAACAGCTGAAGTTATACAGATACAGTCTTTTAACACACATTCTCCTTGTCTGGGGGGAGGCACCCACATTTGTTACACTCACTTTTGTTTCCAAGATTTCACACCCCACCCTGAGCCATAGAGCCAAATACAGCAAGGATTATGAAATAATTAGGTCTGAGATGTGAAGTCTATTTTCATGTGGATTCAAAAAAAGATGGGCATGACTGGGGTCATTAATTTATAAATTCATTTTACTTTCTAAATGACTATAGATCTTTTTCTCATGTTGATTTCTGAAGGAGGTGAAAAAGTTGAGGCAGAGAAATAGTTTTATGAGACTAAAGCTAAAATATGCTTTATTAGTTTAAAATGTATGAGGTATGGATCTATATGTTTGCTGGTCATAAAATAAATTCATGGGCATTCTTGCCAATTAATGATCTCTTATACTTCAAAAAAAAATTTTTTTTTGTTTCTAATTCTACTTGAACTGTATCTTCATTCCTCAGGATCACCCTCCTATAGTAGTATTTTGGTTCTCAACTTCATTTAAATCAAACCTCAGAAATGATGATGGCTTCTTAAAATCTTGCAATGACAAAGCCACAGAATAATATTTCAAGTCCAGAAGTCACACATTTCCATGTATATCTTCCATGGTGTTTTCTAGCTGATTGCTTTAGTATTTCAAGAAATAGGAAGCAATAGCTAGAAGGGGTATAATTTCCTAAAATTTCTCTCTTTACCCCCCACCCCCATTTTGGTCTAGTATATTATTCGACACACAAATTGTATTAGTTTCATGTGTGTTAATCTGTTTAGTATTAAAACTTCGAGAGTGTCTTAACCACTAACATATTTTACTATACTGCTTTCAAATGGTTGATCTCAGATAATTATCAAGATTTTGATGTTAATCCCATGTTAAGTGAACAACTATGAATATAATCTTAAAGCATTATTATTCTTATATAAATGCCAACAAACACAATTGTAGAGGGAACACGATTACATTTTATCTGACATTATCCTATAAGGATATGGCTACATTCATTTCTTTTAAAATCAGGGCAGTTTTCAATTACCATTTAACAGATTTTTTTTTCAAAACAGCATTTGCAATGCCCATAAACCACAGTAACTTTGTACTGACAGATAGATCGTTTTCCTACATTGTTATTAATTAGCATCTTTGCAAACTCACTAAAATAGAAAAATATACAAAAATATTAAAATGTACAGAATAATTATTAGGGTCTACATATTTATTAAGCTAAAGCAAGTATTAAAATTAAAAACATATGCCCGGCATATAAATGCTTCTTTAAGAATTCTTTTTCGGATGTTCTGTTATTATTTTGAAAGCCAACTGAGATTTTCAAGTCCTGATTTTCCACTCTAAACAGGCATTGCATTGTTTTTAAACAGTAGCTCCTGGAATAGTACCACCTTTAGTACTTCAGACTTCCAAGCAACAATTGCAATTGGATAAATGCTTTCAGCTGGGAGCACTTTCCTAATATCTTTGGAGGTAATAGGATTCCCTAGTTGTGCGGGGTGACAAACGGACAACAGTGCGCTGGACAGACTACCTTCTCTTTGCAGAATCTACAAATTCTATGAGGTTTTTCTGGGAGATGGCTTGTGGTTCATCTAAACAACTTCTGTTAAAATGTGAAATCAAGCTGGTGTGGCTCAGTGGATTGAGCACTGACCCTGTGAACCCCAGTGTCGTTGGTTCGATTCCTAGTCAGTGCATATACCCAGGTCTCCAGCCAGGGTCCCCAGTTGGAGGCAGGTGAGAGGCAACCAAACATACATTGATGTTTCTCTCCCTTTCTTCCTCCCTCCCTCCCCCTCTCTCTAAAAATAATGAATAAAATCTTTTAAAAAATGAAATCAGAGAATATGAATGACTTTCCTAACTATAGTTATAAAATGATGACTTAACAAGGGATGCAAAATATAAGATAGGAAGAATGCAGAAATAGAAAAATCTGAAAAAGGAAGTTTTTTGGCGAGATCTGTTTTTTTGTGTACAAACAGGAAAGTGATGAATTGGGTCCACATCAGGCAATAGATTGCTTTTTGTTTTCTTTAATTTAGTGATTTAAATGTAGATTTTTCATTGAATGGAGAAACCCAATCAAGAAAATATATGTAAATTCTTGTATATGGGAAAATACTAGCCACCTTGATTTTTGATATTAGTTTAAAATATAATGACCTTTAATTCACCATACCATTGTTCTTTCTAAATGAATGAATGTTGTAACAATTGATGTCAAAGCTTTGAAATTTGTTAAACTTGTGTTAAATTGGAATAGTAAAGTGTATCCATGACATGACTTCCATAAACTCCAATTGGCTGAGAAAAGAGTAAAAACAAACAAATAAAACAAAACAACTGTTCAGGGAGAAACCAAGCAACTGGTTATGAACATGGGGTAAATAAAGTAAGAAACTGCCTCCTTACATTCCTAGCAATTCTTTCTGCTTTCCCAGCATTGTTAAGTTCCTCATATCATGTGCTATTTAAGTAAAGATAATGTCAGACATGAAAGTACAGAATCTAATCAAGTGACTCTTTTTGCTTTATTGCAATATATTTGCTTTATTGCATTATATTAGGGCTATTGAAGGTGTAGTTGTTTGCTGCAAATTTCTTTTTTCAGATAGAGTGATATTTAATGAAATGTTTAGAAATATCAATCTGATGGTTCATTAAGGACACAATAGTCATATTAACAAAGTGGCATTTGAATCTGTGAGGTGTGAGTTTTGCTTTGTAAATTATAGTGCTTTTAAAACCATGACCTAGTTATTTGTAATGAGGACATCTGAGAGGAGGAACTCAAGGATCCTCAGCTTACGCAGGACAGTACACCTAATCATGTAGGGGAACTTGCCCTAGAAGCATTTCACTATTGAAAATGCCATTTCTCCACCCCTCTCCCAATATTTCCATTAGCTGTATTTTACTAAAAGTCACAGACTAAAGAGGGACTGCAACTCATTGGGCTTTTCTCTCCTTAAATACCTTACTATTAGATAATTGAAGAATTCTGTTCATTGTCTTAATATATGGCAATAATTGGACCATGAACTGAATTTTTCTCATTGCCTTGGATCCTTGGTGTTTTAACTTATAGACTCAGATTCATTTGAGCAAATAGAAAGCCATATATATTTTATTGTATTATTGTATTATTAATTGTGCCCTGCTTCATGTCTGTAAGAATTTCAAATAGCTGTTTAAAGAATTAAGATGATTTTTCCAAGTTAATTTATAAAAATAATTCCTGTAAATGTAATTTTATAATTTATTTTGATGTTTATAACAAGGTTAATGATGTATTCTGGTAAAAATTTTGATCCGACAATGAAGCAAACTCACATTTGGAATGCAACAAATTTTTAAAATTAATTTTGATTATGTCATAAAGACATTTTAATGACACATAGCAATGAAACTATTGTTATGCATGTAAAGCAATATAACACAAGATTAGAAGCAAAGCCCTGGGGGCAGAGGCACAGTTTTGAATTTTAACTACAATACTTACCAGCATTTGGTCTTCAGCAAATATCTAACAACTCTCTGCTTTACTTCCCACATCAGCAAAAGGTGGATGATAATTTTAGACCCTGTCACAGTGTCATGACGAACATTTGGTGAGATGATTCACACAGGGCTCTTAGTAGAGGATCTGGCATAGAGTAAGTGTTCAATAAACCTTAACTCTTCTCTTTGGTGTAGCTCTACAAGGTTAAGAGTGACATACCAGTTACCTTCCTGAGAGCCACCAAGTAAGCATGGGGGTGTTGACAGCCCATGGACATGGGATCTGTATGGGGAGCCTGTGTTGGCACCCAGCCCTCAAGGTTGACAGGGTGAAGGCAATGGCTTCTGGTTGTCTTCAGAGGCTCTAGAAAGGTATGTGGAAATGGTCCTACTGATAGCAACCTGTCAGACTGGCTGAGGATACCCAGCTCCATGCCATCTTTTCCATGTGTGGTGTGGTCTGTTGATGCCTAACACAAAGGGCTAAACTGGGGGAAATGACACTTTAAAGAAATGGAATATCCTAGGTCAATTGTGTCCCCATTTTTCCTTCTAAATACCAACGGTCAGCTGTGATCTATACTTACCAAGTATATGGCCACGGCCACCACTCAGAGGCTCAGGAAACTTTAATGCCTGCGTACTCCACTATCAAGCAACTTCAAATATCATGAGCCTTTAAGGACAGGAAAGACATGTTTTAAATATCAGATCATTTTCAATTTAAACACCATAGCTGAAAAGCTGTGCACTTTAAATGAATCACTCAACATCTTCCAGCCTTCATTTTCTTATTATCTAAAATCTACCATTCCAAGTGAAAACTAGATTAAAGGAATAACGTATATGAAGAGCAAAGGATAAAATAAGTGCTCAATAAATGCTAATTTCTTTTACCCACCTCTCTCCATTTCATCCTTATGCATGCACTTTATTTTAATCCATTCCCAGAACCATCTAGAAGCTTTGTTTCTGTTCAGTTTTATAGCTCTTTCTGTCCTCAGTTCAGACACTGAACTGAGGTTCAATGAATAGGGTCTCCTTGTTGTTTTACTTACCTGCACATTCCAATGGTAAAGCATTTTAAATGCATTTATTTATAAATTATGTATCTGTACTACTTTACTGATGTATTATTTAGATTATAAACCCATGCAAAGAATAAACTTAAAAAGGGTAAGATGAGGAATTAAACCCTGGGTTTAAATATTTTATGGTGAGATTCAGCAGCATCAACAATGGATGTAAATTCACATTTCCAATAGTCTTGGCTGTCAAAAAATGCTTCAGTTGATTTACTATTCAATTCATGTTGTTGATGTTTCTGCCTTGTTTCGTGGCTGACTGAAGCTCCTAACTAGGAGGGGGAGCAGTTCAGTCCTGCCATTTTCTTGACAGTTTATTCCTATGTTTTTCGAATTTCAATCTAAAGTATTTTGCAGGAATCTTTTAAAGCCCCTTGTCCATTTGGTGCAGGATGGCTTAGTTAAAACTGGATTATACAGTCTGCTTCCACCTAACTGAGCCAAAGGAACCATAGCGCCTCCCATTTAGGAGTCCACTGTCAACACCTTTTCAGTTGAGATCTACTTCCCTGGGCGCACCTTGTGTGCTCCCAGGCAACTGCTGACTAGGACTAAGTGAGGGTGTGGGTGAAATCATTTTTGATTGTTTACATAAAAACAAGCATAAAGAGGTCTAATGGGGTCCTCTTGCACCCCATTTTTTGAGACTAGACTCAGAAGTTGTGATTCCTGCCATTTCTCAGCTATGATATCCTATGGCAGAATGAATGAGACCCTTAGGTGCACTGGATTCTGTTTTCTGTGACTTGCCTTACTCTCTGTGTCATGTAGTTGAATAGCTCTTCATTGTTGACAAATCGCTTTCATTGATTTCTTTCATTTGAACTCATTGTTTCAGTAAGGCAGGTGAAGCAGGTTCTGAAAGATGGAAGAGATGCACTATAGTTAGTAGGTGGCAGAGTTGGGTTTGAATGTGTTTTTTGAAGACCACATCATGCCGTTTCATCATCTTAACTTAGTTTTTAAACTATATTTATTTTTATCTGAATTGAGTGAAGAGGGATTACATATGTAATGTAAAAAAAAGTATATATTTTAAAATAACACTAAAATAGCAAAACATTAGATTTGAAAGCCTTGCTGACAGTTTTTGTCCCAAATTGGATCTCTGGCTTTGGCTAAAAATCAACCTTGACAGCACCAAATGCAGCAGATGTGGAGAAACTGGGTCATTCATGTGTTGCTGGTGGGAATATAAAATGCTACCACCAGTCTAGAAGACAATTTAACAGTTTCTTAAATAAATAAATACGCAACTATCTTTTGACTCAGAAGTTGTACCCCCAATCATTTATTTAGATAAATGAAGACTTTAGTTCACACAGAAATGTCTAGAATATAGCAGCAACTCAGGATGTTCTTCAATGGATAAACAAATTGTTAACCCCTCTGTTAACAGTTAAGCATGACCTATTAATCAACAGTACATTCATCCATGGAATACTACTCATCGATACACAGAAATAAATTATTGATAAGTGTAATAACCTGAAAAAATCTCCAGAGAATTATGGTAGGTGAGAAAGCCAACCCCAAAAGGGCACATGTACCTGTATATACAATGCTTGAAATGACAAAGTTCAGAAATGAAAAAAAAGTTTTAGTGGTTACTAAAGGTTAAGAGATGGTGGGGTTAGAAGGGAAGTGAGCGTGGCTATAAAAGGGCAACAGGAAGAATCCTTGTGACAGAAAGGTTCTGTATCTTAACCAGTATTAATGTAAATAGCCTGGTTGTGATGCTGTACGATAATTTTGCAAGATGCTACTGTTGGGAGAAACTGGGTAAATGGTGTATGAAATTTCTAGTATTTCTTACAACTGCATGAGAATCTGCAATTATCTCAAAATAGAAGTCTTAATAAAAAAGAAAAAAAAAAGCCACAGATGTGCAATGACTTCCAAAACTGACTGGAAAATAGAGGCAGGATGGGATTGAGAACAGGAGTCATAAACTTTAAGAATGATTTTCACCACCCCACTCAAATGCTTCTGCCTTTTTTCCTTCTGAATTTTTATTTTTTAAAAGATTTTATTCATTATTTTTAGAGAGAGGGGAAGGGAAGGAGAAAGAAAGGGAGAGAAACATCAATGTATGGTTGCCTTTTACCTGCCTCCAGCTACCAACCTGGCTGAAGACTTGGCTTGCAACCTGGTTATGTGTGTGTGTGTATGTGTGGCTGGGAATTGAACCAGCGACCTTTGGGTTTGCAGGCTGGCGCCTTATCCATTGAGCCAACAGCCAGGTCCTTCCTTCTGATTTTTTATAAATTGTAATGTGCATTTACTGTAGTTTTGGGATTTAATTAAAAAATTCCCATGTGTCTGTCATAGCACTTTACTTGTTTGCAAACCACAAGTATTTTAAAGTTCATCAGCTAACTGCTTTACACATCAGAAGATAAAACTAGATTACATTGAATCTGATGAGAAAAGTTTTTATTATCTTTTTCTTCTTTTTCCTTACCACCCCTTTTTTTCTTTTTCTTTTTTTTTTTTTTTTGAATCCATGTATTTCCACATTGCCTTGTTAAATCTAAAAAAACACCAAGGGTGCATATTGCAGACAGAATTACTAATGTCATTTTTATAATGAGAAATATAAAGTTATATTGATTCTCCACAGAGGACCACACTCAGCAGCACGCTTGGATAACATGTGTAATAAGCAAATCTATTACTGATTTGTTGAGAAGATCAAGTAGCAATCATATTGCAGAGAGTTGGTCTCACTATTTCTGGCTACCAGCGCCGCTGCAGGACCCTCTGCAAACACCTGACTACGTGGGAGGGTGATTTAGTCATTGCAGAGGAGCTGCCGTCATGACAAATAGGGGTTAAATTGTGAGAATTTTAGGACATATTTTGGGGAAGGATTAAATAAATCAGGGAACTTGCTGACAGCAAATAGTATCTTTGAGTGGCTGATTTGAAACACAGAATCAGAGTATTGAGATGAATGCCAGGTGGTCGCTGGGAGCTGGAAAGAGTCCCAATGAGTTGGCTGACCTAAGTTTAGGCTTCATTTCAGCATCATTAAATAGTCTTTAAGTGATGAGTTATTAATTATCACCTTAAAAAGATTATGTTAAATACAATGGTGGCACTAAACTATGTTAATCTAGAAAATATTTCTTATAGTTTATTTAAATAATTTACCTCACAGTTGAGTTACCAGGCCTTAAACCTGATTCTCTATAATCTTTCCCATCCTATCACTGTTTGCATTACTATAGTACATCTTTTCCAAGGAACTTAAAGTTCATTAACTTCTTACATCCCACCAAAAAAATTTTTTTATTCTAACAATGCATTAATAATACTCTTATTCTCTTAAAATAGTGAATAATAAACTTTATTCAAGAATGTCATTATCAGATGTTTAAACAAAACCTTTTAACTCAATGAGCTCTCTCACAGTGGAATGAGGAATATCAGGACGGATCATTGGTACCAGGCATCCTGAAAAAACTTGGAGCGCACTTACAGCTGCTTACCAGAAGGGCTTGCCATGGGGGCCAGAATCTGTGAAACAGGTGAATACTGGGGAACAAAAATTCCCAGGCCCATGTCTACTCAGGAGAACTGAGCTAAACTGGTCTGCCTCACTTTGTAGTTTTTCCAAACCAAGTAGATGAATAAAAAACAGCAGCAACAACAACAATAAAAAACAAAACCAAACAAATAAAATCCCCAAACTTTACAATACAACAAAAACTTTAATATGAATCAAAACAAGAACTAGGCTTTTACGAGGTTGACTTGAGGTCAGGAAAAGAATGATAAACTTTTGAGAGGAAGAAAAGAAATCATCAAAGCCAAGAGAAGCTCAAAGTGGAGTTTTAATAGCAGCTATCATATTGCGCCCAAGCCTTGACCATTTTTGATGCAGCTGTTTTGTTTTAAGATGTCCCATCCCTGTTTCCCTTACACAATCCTCTTTGGTGACCACAGGCACACACAGCCAGGCACTTGGACCATTCTAGATAACCATAAACCCCTCAGAGAGTTGCTGCAGGGACAGTGTAAGTGGAAATGATGAAATCCAATCTAGCCTCTAGCTGAATCGCTGTCTGAGGTTAAGCCTAGTGAACAATGAGCACTATTGGGAATCCCCTGGTACCTGATAAAATTGTACTGGCATTTTGTGCAAATTATGTAAATGTGGGAAAGTTATTTTTTTGTATTTAATACCAACAGACCCTGGGTAGCACGTTGGACACAACTTATTTATTTAATACTTAAGGACAAGAGCGGAGATAAACTTCTCACTCTGGAGGATCTTTTGAAACATTGCAAGAATTCATTTTATTGAGTGGTGTGCTTTGTCTTCTCACTCACAGAAGGAGCTTGGTTTATTATAGGAGTGAGCATATTCATAGGACAGGGAGCATTGTCACACACCTCTAGGATGGTATGAGGTGCTAGAAGTTGGTCAAGGCCCTGCTTCTCCCTTTACCAGAAATAAGATGTGGTAATAATGATAATAATAACAATAATAAAAATTACTGGCAATTGTGCCAGGCTCTGATCCAAGTATGTTTCCCATGTTAAATAATTTATTTTTCACAATTATGGACTAAGAGTAATTATCCTTATTTTATAGAGAAGAAACTGAGGCCCAAAGAAGTTACCAGCATCACACAGATAGTAAATAATGAGTAAATGAAACTCATGCAGACTGGCTCCTGACTTTAGTGTATAAAAAAGTCACTATCATTCATTCATTCAGCATATCTATTGAGCATCTAATATACAACAGGCATTGATTGGGCTTTATGCAGGTAATACTTCACTGAATCTAGATTTATGTCTGCCTTCTTTGAGCTTATGGCCTATTGGACATGAAGACTAATGACTTCCTGTGTGAAAAGCATGATCTGTGAAAGGGTATCAGTCCATGTTCGTACGTTATGTTGATTTTGATGTAAGCTTCTTAATAAAATAAGGAGCCTGACTCCTTCTCACACAGCCTTGGTTGTCTTCTTCCTTCTGCACCCCATTCTGAGCCGGCTCACCTAAATGTGACTCCCAGTGTCAGGCTGCTTCACTGTACTCTGATGTGGGTCTCAGGTTGCAGGCTAGGTGGGCAGGTTCCCTACCTGGGTATGATTGTGTCAGTAGCAGCGGGTAGGAGTGGGAGTTGGGCCCAGGGGATCTTAGAATGTATTGATGTTAACTCATTTTGCTTTGTTTTGATGTCCAACCATACAACTCTGGAATATGATTCTAGGCTAACCAACTCAGAGGTGGCCAGCAGAGGGAAGTTAGGAGATAACCCCAAGGGCTTTTTATTCTTCTATACAGAAGGCAAGTCCAAGCTAGCTCTCCTAAAGACACTGTAACCATATAAGTCATGTCTATTATATTTGACCTCTGACTAACCAAGTTTGTCTGGATCTTTGGGGAACATTAAGAGCTTTCCTCCTGGGATTCAAACTCAAAATTAAGTGGGATAAACTCATGAGGTAAGTCTGAGCCTAGTTTTTTTTTTTTTGGTTGTTGTTTGTTTGTTTGTTTGTTTGTTTTAATTAAAAAAAAATAGGTACAAAGAGCTAACATTATTTCTGCAGTAAAGTAGATATTTTGAATAACTCATTCAAGGAAGTCCATTCAGCTGAACTTAATGAAGCCTATATCCTTCACGTGCCGAGGAAAACACAGGCAGCACCTATTGAGGTAGTATTTTCAGGTCAGCCCCTGCAGGTTGGAATAGATGTGGCAAGAATGAGAACCCTGGTCAAATGTTCTCGATGGCTACAGGAGAGCTGCTGGTAACTTATCTTGCATCCTCCAAGGCAGGGAGGCAAAAGGCTGAACCTAGTGTTTGAGATTTTTATCTTGAATTCCATCTGCAATCTCCTCTAGGGTACATCCCTTTGTGATTAGGGGTGGTGTTCCCAAGTTCAGGGGATTCCTTCATTCATTTTAGGATAAATGTTTATTGAGTGCCTACTACATGCAAGACTTAGAAAAAGTCAAACTTGAGGCCCTAGAGTTCATTGATTTTCTTAAAAATTAAAAAATAAAAATCCTAACTTTATTAAAAAATTTTTTAATGTATTTTTAGAGAGAGGGGAAGGAGGAAGAAAGAGAGGAAGGGAAGTGATGTGTGACAGAAATGTTGATTTGTTGCCTCCCCCGCCCCCCAACTGGGGTCCTGCCCACATCCAAGGCATGTGCCCTGACCGGAGCATCAAACCTGTGACTTTCAGCTTTGCATAATGACACTCAACCAACCCTCAACCAACCGAGCCACATCAGTCAGAACCAAATCTACTAACTTTAGATTCATGAATTTTAATGATGAAAAGGAAATAAGTCCCAGATTGTTCAAGAAACAATGATTGGCTCTGCTCTGGAGGAGAATATTGAATGCTGAAACATGCTGATATCTGTAAACACATTTGGTAATGAGGAAATATAATTTTTTTATGAGAACATACCTAACTATGAACACTGAGATTCATCTTCTTTTGAATTTGCAAAATAAGTCAGAGTTTTATTCATGCTAATGATAATGGGAGAGACATATGTGCACAGAGGGAGCCTGTGGTTAAAGGTCCAGCTGATTAGGAGTTGTGTTCTATGGTTTTTGCCACTTGTGTGTGATTAAACCCTACAGAATAGAGTATGTCCCCATGCATTTGGTTTATAGAAAACTAGTAACATGATATGGAATTAATGATCCAGTTTCTCAAAAGGGGAGACTATTGGCCTAACACCTTCCTAAGTTGTAGCTGTCAACATGTTTAGTTTGGTTCTAATGGGAGCTAGGCTGGAGAAAGGAAAAGTTCTGTAGGAAAAGTTATGTGATATTAATAAGAACCACATTCTGTTTGATGTTCTCTCAAATTATATGTGCTTTATCTTACTAAAAATTGAACCATTCAAAAATAATAAATCTTTCCTATGGCCCACAAGTGATCAACATTTTGGATGATCAAAAAAAATTTTGTCCTAAAGATAGCCCCACTTTTAGCTCAGCTTTATTTGCTGGTGCTGATTTATAGCTGAAAGCATCACTTCATATTTTTTCCAAGCATCAAAGTCATAATGTGTTTTACAAATACTCAAAAGTACTTAAAATCCATGAACCTCTGTATTCCTTTTTTTAGTCTTCTATGAGAATGTATTCAAATTGGTTAAACAGATGGCTTTCTATTTAAAAAAAAAAAAAGCTAAGAACTTCACCTCAAGATGGAGAACTCGTAGGTTAAATTTCATTCTGAAGTGCACTTTTATGACCAAGTAATTAACCTTTGAAAATGAGGATATTTGAAGGAAACAAGGAAAATCTTAAGATGATTTCATTAACATTGGCATGGTAGGCTTGTCAGAACCAGAGATGCTCAAGAAGGTTAATAATAAAGGACTTTGAAATATTCTGCAAATGTGATTTATTTTTAAAGTTTTCCTGTTTCTTGTCTTTATTATGATAACCTTAGAAGATAAATGTTTTCAGAAGTGTTTTTTTTAAATAACAATGGGAATTGGCACAAACATTGAGGGAAAAGGATATAATAATGACTGCTTTATTATTTTTAAGGTTAAGTGAGATAACATATATAATGTGAAAAATAATAATCACTCAATAAATGCTAATACCCTTAGTTGGAGGGAACATCTTGAACAAGTATGTAATGAGAGAGCTTGCCGTGTCTATGGGTCAGTGAGGATATTATGAATCTTGCCATGAAGGATCTAGTATGAGAAGTGAGGTGAAATAATGTGGAAAGATAAATTAGAATCAGGGCCAGTCATTCACTTGTATTCTCATTCAATAACTTATCAAGCTCCTTTTATGTGGGAAGCCCTATGCTAGGCATGGGGATACAAGAACAAAGAAGACAGCCTTGTTTTTCTGTGGATGCCAAGTAAGAAATTGGAACTTTATGCTGAGGAGAATGATATCTTTCAAAAGGAGAGGAACTTGAAAGTGGTATTTTTAGATGGTTAATTGAAATATATTTATCCTGACCCAAGATATGAAATCAGCTGTTTCCTAGGGCCTGTGGTCCTATTGACCAGGATCCTGTTGTAGCTCATTGCTATGATGGAGAGCCCATTCAAATGAGTGAAGAGGAAGGGCTTATAGGTGGAACATCATCCCATCCCTTGAAATAGAACCTTGGCACTGAAACTGCCCATCTTGCACTTGTGGTTAAACTCATTTAATCTGGGATTTTCTTCACTTAATGAGTATTGCATTGGGTCCACAGTTATGGTGACACTTAGAAGTTGGCACCAGAGTAACTGTCTGTTCAGGGCTAAGGAGAAACTTAAGAATCTAGGCATTAGTGACTTTTTCCATGATTGACTATTTTATGAGTAGAAGTCCCTTTTGTGTTAGTAATCTCTGTAACCAAAGAACCTGTGACAAAAAATAAATCAAAACAAACAACAACAACAAATCCCCCCTACCAAAAACAAAACCATGGATGTTCAACCAGAACTTGTAGACTTAGATTAACATATATATATATATATATATATATATATATATATATATATATGAAGTTTTGCTTGTAAAGAATTTCTACATCTTCTAGTTACAAATTCTTGGGTCTCATTCTCACCTCTTCTTCTATCGACTACTCTTCTTACCTCAATTTTCTCTTTTAGGCCAAGGCTCAGTAGAATACAGATCAAATGAGATGTGGAATCTGTTGCTTGAATGTCCTAATACATTCTGGTTAACTACTAATTTCAATGGCTAATTTCTTTATTTCAGGTGGTACCATATTAAAATTTGGTATCAAACTATAATAAAATTCCTTTAAGGTCATCATTTTTGTTGCCTAGCTTGGAAAATGCCACTGGAACATAAGATGCAAGATATACAAAATATATAACTAATAACATCCTCTTTCAATACTTAAACACTAGCTTTACGCCCATTGTTATACATTATTTTATACCCCCATACAGACATCTATCTAGATAATGTTCAGTCCTTTGGTTTGTGTGTGCATGTGTATGTGTGTGTGTATGTATGTGTCTGGCTGTTTAGCTCAGGTGGTCAGGGTATTGAGCTAATGAGAACAAGGTCACAGGTTCAATCTTTGTGTGGGCCTGCAAAGTTTGCTTTGTTCAGTGGTCACAGACCTGGTCCAGCCAGCTGTCTAGCATATGTCTGCCCCAGGTCATAAGAGGACATGGCAGGAGTGTGTGGATGGACAAGAGCAAATCCATCACCACCATTAGAGAAAGCCAAGCCAAGCACGTGTCCTACTAATGGGGGTCAATAATGTCTCATTTAAATGAGGTTGACATTTTAATACCTTTTGCTTAGAGGGTCTTTTGAACACCAAATTTAAACATTGTTGCTTTTTGGGTGTGAATTCATTTTTAATAAATGGAAGGATGTACAAGGCCTCAGATGATTATAGATTTCCAAATCTAGATTAATGACTTAAACATTTAAAAAGTTGATTGAGTACTAAGAAATTTCAATAGGCTAGTTACCTTCCCTTTTAAAATCTGTTTCAGGTAGTGAAATAAGAAAATAATTAATTCTTCAGAGAGTGATTGATCATCACTACTTTCATTTAAGAAAACATTTTATTAACCTTTCTGATAATTAGACCATTAAAATGTTAGCAAAAAGCGGGTAAAATTAATTCTGTGTTATTTAGCCTTTTGGTCCATACATACCATCTTTCACTTCTAAGCAAACATGTCCCCCAAATTACTTCATTATTTAACATTATGCTTTGTTAGATTTCAAACTGAATCAAAATTCAACTCCATTCAAAAGTGCTCTGCGTTAGTCGTTTTCTTCAGCTGGATCTTTGTGAACCTTGAAAAGGCATTTAACACAGAAGAGGGAGGGCAGCTCACAGAAGGGAAATTTGGCAAGGAAGGGTAAAGAATAATATATTGGGTATTCCTTTAAAATTCATTTATTAAAAAACCATTAGAAGAGTGATAATGCAATACATATTAAAATATAAAAACATATTTTGACTAGATAATACATTTACGAGGTTAAACACAAACAAAAACTGTAAAATGATGTGAAAAGTTTTTCTTCCCTGTCTTCCATGTACTCAATTCTACCTCCCCTGGATAGCCATTTTATATACATCTTATGTACTCAAATGTAATTTGCAAATATATCTTAAACTCTCCCCTTTTTTTATGCAAAGGTTAACACATTATAAACATTGTTTTTACTCTTCCTTTTTTTTTTAAACTTAGTAATATGTTTGAAAGACCTTTCCATTATGCAGATTACTCTTAGTTTCTCCCCACAATTTTGTACTGTTCCAAGGAATGGACGTACTATAATTTATTTATCTCGTTACTTATTGATGATCCTTTGTAGAGTTTCTAATGTTTTCTATTACCGACAACAAAGTAATAAATTATTTTGGCAAGAAGCACTGCCTGTCAGTCCTCTGGCATATCCAGTACTATAGCTGTCACCTCCCTTTCCCCAACACTTGTCAGCTGTCATGTGTGCCCATCATCCCTAGGCCCTGTCCCTGTCCTGGCTGCTGGGCATTCTGAAAGGAAACTACTGGGGTTTCCTGCCTGGGAATTTCCATCATGTTTGGTGTCCAGTGTTGGTTTTCATCTCTGCCGCATGGCCCTGCTGACCAGAGTGCTGTGCTGTGTGGCTCCCAGAGGCTGACCAGGCTCTATGTGACCACGGTGCTTACAGTGCTGGTCCCCTTCTCTGCAGCCTGACCTTCAGCATGCATAGGTTCCTCCTTACCTGGCTTCAGAAAGGTTTTGACACCTTCTTTCTCCTTACCTGGTTGTAGTTTTCGTGTTCTGTGTCAACAGCTATGCCAATCCCACCATTGACTTGTCTGTTGGCTCCTTTAGGCAGCAAAGGCAGAAGCTGCGACCTACCCTGAGGCTGGTTCTCCGGCGGGCTGGGCAGGACTTTCCCCAGTTGGGTGAGGACAGAGAAAGCCTCCTCTGCAAACACTGGAGATGTCGGGAAGCATTCTGGGGTCCTGGTTCGGTCTCGCTTTGTTCAGACACATATGACCCTGAGAGCCAATTCGGCCGTGGAATTAAAACAGTGAACCTAATTATCCTGCTCCTGAGGTTATGTGAGATCAAACCTGTTGAACAAGCACTGGGTGCCAAGTAGAAAGGACCACCTGACCCAGGGCCTTCATCCCATCTGCATGGGGGCTTTCTCAACTCTGGGGTTCAGGATTGTTCCCACGTTGGAAGACGCTCACCTTCAGCAGAAGATGAAAGTAGCCCAGGAAAAGCCTAAAATTCTGTTGCCCCTGCATTTGATAGAAATGACAAGACTATTACATTTTTGACAAATTTTCTGTGGTCACCCACCTATAATTTGTCTCTATAAGTTAAAAACATTGAAATTCAGTTGTGCCCCAATGATTCTGGCAGGCCTTAGACTACCTTCCTAGTATAATAAAAGATGATTGAATAAACAGACTTAGAAATCATTTTGAAATCTATTACACAGAAAACTTTTTATTCTTTTTTAAACATTTACACATCATTCTATTAAATGAATATATTGTATCATAATTTATTTTTCTAGTCTATTATTGGCAGACAGTGTTACCAATATTATTTTTATAGAAAATGTTGTAATGAATAACCTATACAGTGTGTGCATGATAAAGTGGCAAAATTTTAGTAAAAAAATAAACAACATACCACAAAAGTGTTATATTTTGAAATAAATTTATTATTATATGTAAATACATAAACATAGTCATTATTTCTTTAATTGTTCAAAAAAGTCTCCATTTGCTGCAATAATAGACTCGATTCAACTTTGGAATCTTGAGTACATTTTAACTAACTTTTCTTTATCCGTGGCCATCATCATGTTTTCAATCTTAGCTTTAACAGCCTCTTTATTGAAATGAGGTTGTTTATTAACTTCTGTCTCACAAATGCTGCATACATAATAGTCTAAAGGATTTGCATCTGGTGAACTAGGAGACCAGATTTTCCTTTGATGAGAATTCAGGAACATTGACACTGAGATATTCTTGCACCATTTTTGGCATTATGTGCTGGTGCACCATCTTGTTGGAAGATAAAATGACGTCCATTTGTGACTTGCTTTATCCACCGTACAACTACTTCTCTCAAAATGTGAAGGTCAACATCAGCAATCACCTTCAAGCCTTGTGGAAAAAACTGCAGGACCATGATATCTCTTTCATTGCTGACAACACCTAACACCATCACTGTAGCAGGAAATTTTGTTTTCATGACAATTGGGACTTCATTAAGATTCTCACAGAGAGGCCCTGGCTGGTAGCACAGTGGATAAGGTGCCAGCCTGCAAACCCAAAGGTTGCTGGTTTGATTCCCCAGCCAGGGCACATAACAAGGTTGCAAACCAGGTCTCTAGTCAGGTCTGTGGCTGGAGGCAGGTGAAATGCAACCATACAGTGATGTCTCTGTCTCTCTCCCTCTCTGCCTCTCTCCCTTCCCCTCTTTCTAAAAATGATGAAATAAAATCTTAAAAAAAAAAAAAGATTCTCACAGAGCCAACTCTTGTTTCTTCTGTTGACTGGTCTTACTTAAGACCAGCTTTGCATCGGAGAAGAAAATCAGCGGGTTTTTTCCTTTGGGATTTTTCAATTTTGTTAGCAGTTTCCTTGCTTTTTCTAAGTGCCTTTCCTTTGTCTGCTGTGTCATAAACTGGCCTCTTCTAAGAACATAAGATCTGTATATTATGTGAACCATTGCATCCGACATCTGTAGTTCTCTTGCTGTGAAGCACATTGACTTTCCTGGATCTTCACTGATGATCATCTGGATCCTGTGTACAATATCTGGACTTGTGAGATCCTTGTGTACCTTATGCATTTTTCTTGTTGGTGTGGTGACATCAGGATCAGCATCAGCATCATACACCTTCTTCACGTTGTAAGCTATATACAAAGGGGTGTTATTGAAGTCTGCAATTTCCTTGGCAGTTCGCCCTGCACTCAGTCCAGAAATTACGGTTGCTCTAACATCGCATTCCTTCTATGTGACACTTGCTCTCAGAATTTAATGCTCTATATCTGAAACAATGATGTTAAATCATAATCTTAGAAACATAGTTTTTCAAAATTAATAAGAAGTGCATGAAACAAGGAGATGCAAAGTTGTTGCCAATGTATTGTGTGCACCCTATATATTGTTATATATGTGCAAGTAAATATGTAGAATTAATATAAAAAAGTCAGGTTTTTAGTAAAAGTAGAAATTTTAATGAATTTATTATCACATAATACAATTATATATTTTTATTTTCTAAGTTCCCTTTATGCCTTGGTTATTTTGTCTAGTTGTAGAATGTTATTTCTACATATGTTTTTACACTTGATGTTGTAATATAGACATTTGAGGGACATGGATTCTTAAGCTACAGCAAAAATTTGAGGGAAATCCAACAAAGCAGACACTTTAGTTAAGTATGATGGGGGTGATTATTGTCCTTAGGCAGTATCAGAGCCACAACAAATTTAAAATTTAAAATGTCTGGGTGGCTTACTTAATATTACAGAAAATGACTTACTTCAGAAGTGCAAGCCCAAGAAAACTGCAGGAATGAGAGATTTAGTTATTAATAATGTTTTCCAGTTATGGGTAATTTTCTGAAACTATTAGCTTTTTTTTTTTTTTTTTGAAACTATTAGTTTTGAGAAAAGTAGGGAAAACCCTTCTGTCACTGAGTTAGAAATTTTATGAGAAAGCAGATTAGTATTAATAATGAATCCTGGCATGTACAATTTTAAGAACTTACTATAACCAGGTAAGTTTGTTTTATTTTTATTAATTTTGATTTTTGCAATTTTTGCATGTACTTTTAAAAAATGATTATATTTATTTATTTTTAGAGAAAGGAGAAGGGAACGAGAAGGAGGAGAGAAACATCAATGTGTGGTTGCCTCTCACGTGCCCTGAATTGAGGACCTGGCCTGCAAACCAGTCATGTGCCCTGATTGGGAGTCAAACCAGTGACCCTTTGGTTCACAGGCCAGCGCTCAAACCACTGAGCCACACCAGCCAGGATAGTAATTTTATTTTATACTCATTAATTATGATATAAAGAATTCTAACAATTATTTTAAATGAAGAACCAATTTATAGACACAATAAGTAGAAAATAAGGCAAAATTTAGTCATTGTGACCCAGGAGCACTTTCTTTAGTTCTCATCCTGCTCTATACATTGACAACATAACTTTAGAGTTAATATTGTTGTTGGATGTGTTTTGCTATGTGTGATGAATAGACACTTCCTTTTAAAGAAAGGAAATTTGAGTAAGTCACAGATGGAAGTCTAGGTTAAGGTGGGACATATTAAGACCTGGGTTTCTGGGGACTATAGCAATGGGATTCACTATGGAGTATCCATTCATTCATCCATCCATTTCTTCATACATTCTTTCATTCAATTCACTAATACATCCATTCCTTGTCAGGCTATATATTTATTGGCTCCCAGTGTACTAATCATTGTGTTAAAACTTTGGAAAATATAAGAAGTACAAAGTAGAGATCATATCTAATAGTCTTGTAAGGGAATTAAGAAATCGACAGAGTACAGTATGAGTTCATGGTAAGTATCTCAAGAATGATATAAAGTGTTATTGCAGTTCAAATGAGGGAGACATCACTTACAGTAGAAAAGGGAGTAGTGTTGGTTCTGAAGTGCAAGACAAGTGGAGTGAAAACACAACACAAGAGATTTTACTGACAGTTTATTCAAAATCTATATTGACTGGATCAATTGTCAGAAACTGATGAAATGGACTTGTGGCCCTGCCAGCTTCCCAAATCTCCCTTAGGGCTCTGGCTAATAATACCTCATACACTTGCATAACCTGGTTCCATGTTGGCCCATCTGGCTGGGTAGGCAGTTAGGCAGAGGCTTTTGGCATTTCTCCAGATGCGCTTAAGAGGCCAGTTGCCTCAGCTCTTGCTCATGACCTCAAGGCTCTTTATTTTGTGGATGATTTTATTGCCTCATTTTTAGCATGTACAGTATATTGGTGAGATTAGCTGCCACCTTCTCAGTCAATCCCAGCCTTAGCAGATGAATTTATGTGGATTTAGCATATTTGATAGATACAAGTAGAGGCAAGGCAGCATGGTACTGAGCTGCCTAGGCATGACTCTGATGCAACCTTTTTAAAAATAACTGTTCTGACCTTTGTTGCTAAGGCATCATGGTAGAATCTGGAATAGTTCTCCCCAGCTTTGCCACAGAAGAACTGTGAAAAGGATTTTGATGAATTTGAACCTAGGATGGGCTGTGGGAGTAAAGAAAATTTACCATAAGTGAAAGAAACATGACAAACAAAGGTGTGCACACAAAATTGCCAAATGTGAGAAGTGGGGAACAGAGCTCAGTGCAGCTGAATTAGGGAATTTTAAATGAGAATGGTGGGTCTTAGACTCCTGCTTTTAGCTTGCTGCTCTCATCATGATACTTGTGTGTGTATACAATATATACTATATACATTTTAAGTAATTATTATTTTAAAATGTACATATTGCATTCACATGGGTTATGAACACTAAAATGGCAGTGAAATGAGAGTAATATATTTATTAAAGTTGATTGGGTTTGTTGGTACACCACTAAGACAACAATGATATTTAAAATAACACTCTAGACCAGATTTGCCCAATTAAACTTTTGGTGGTGATGGAAATGTTCCACATCTGCGCTAATGCAGTAGCTACTAGTTACATGTATCTACCTACTGAGCACTTGAATGGGGCTAGTGCATATGAGGAACTGAATTTTTATTATGTTTAATTTTAGTTAACTAAATTTAAATTCGAATGGCCACATGTGAAGTAGTGGCTACTGTATTAGGCAGCACAGGTCTACAATTTTGGGGGATCTTGATCATGTAGAATCATAGCATTTAAGAGCTGGAATAAGACCTGAATGTTTACTTTCTGGCTCTTTGATGTCAGAAATGAGGAAAGTGAAGCACAGAAGGTGAAATGCCTTGTCCAAGAGCACAAGGGTAGTGATAAACAGAATTGGAACCTAGCCTTCCGATACCCTGATTCCCAGTTTGACTGTGGCCATACCCAGTTAAAGGTGGTTGATTTGTAGATTGAAAAAGTGAAGTCAAAATTAGTTCTTCACATCAACCAACCAAGAGATATGTGTTGGGCATGGCACCAGACACTGAGATCAGGAGGGTGGTTGGGGCAGGGGAAAACAAGAAGTTCGTATATATACAAAGCTGTCACTGGTGCAAGGTAGCCTACATGGACTAGGTGAGCAAAGCCCCAGACAACGTCATGGAAATGTAGGGACACCACCCTGAGTGTAGGTGAGCAAAGCCCCAGACAGGGTCATGGAAATGAAGGGACACCACCCTAAGGTTAGGTGAGCAAAGCCCTGGGTGGGGTCATAGGAACATAGGAACACCATCCTGAGTGTAGGTGAAGGAGAGCTTCAGGGCCAAGAATCAATATTCAAGCCTCTAACATGAGAAATAAAAGGTGACATTTATGCTATTCAAACTTAACAGTGGTTGATGTGAAGTAAACTTCTGGCTCATAATTGGTATTGTGTTCTTGCATTCTTTACTTATTATACATACTCACTTATCTCCACAACCAGCTCAGTTGCTCCTAAGGTTTTAAAATGTGAAAGGGAAGTGGTTTGTTTCAGGGTTACTTTTCTGTAGAATAGTAATTATATAGAATAAATTTGTATTAAGACTGTGTTGTTAGATCACAGAAAGGCAAATAAAAGGCTGTGAGCTTAAATTAGGAGAAGAAATATTAGCTATGATTATCTTGTAGGCATAGCTGGGAAATCAAGTCCAAGTTCTTACTTGGCTTACTAAAGTCTTAGTCTAGTAATGTATGACAGCATTTCCAAAAAATTTCCCCATTGGTTGGCAAATCAGATGGGACTTAAGTGCTGACAAAACATTTCAAAAAGTTAAGAAAAAGAAATGTAAAGTATTAGACTGCATTTTGAAAAGGATACATACATATAAGAAAAATAAGGAATAAAAATAATCAACTATTTGCTAAAATTGAAGTCCATATTGTGGGTCATTTCCATGACGTTGTCTGGGGCTTTGCTCACCTAGTCCATGTAGGCTACCTTGCACCAGTGACAGCTTTGTATATGTACAAACTTCTTATTTTCCCCTGCCCCAACCACCCTCCTGATCTCAGTGCCTGGTGCCATTTATTTATTTAAATAAATAATAAATTTTATTTATTTAATATATAAATTATTATTATTTATTTATTATTAATAATAAAAGGTAATACATGTTAAATATATTCATCTAAGAAAGTAAAAATGATTAAAAAGCAACTAAAAGTCACTATTAATCTGAGAAATAGCCACTGCTATTTTTTTCCTTCCTTGCAAATACCTACTTTTAAATGTTTAGTAGTTAAAATTGCAGAGAACTTTATATCAATTTTTCACTTAACTGTAATTGATATTTGAATGGAAAAAATTTTTAAGTGAAGAACTTTAGCTGGTGAAGCTCATGCTAGATGCAGAAGTTATGTAGCATTTCTCTACCTCTGTAAATCTTTAAGGATGTTAGCAAATTACGTAGTCAGTTGTGAATGACTTCCCAAAGTTTTTTTTGTTGTTGTTGGCATGTTGGCAAAGGAAGAAAACAATATGATTTGGGATCTTATTCATTGACTAGTTGTTGATAGGAATCATTCATGAACCTGTTCCAAATGCTTCTTATGCCCTTGAGTCACTAGAAGCTGCCAATTCAGAAAACATTGAATGTCACCAATTTTCTCATTTGCTTTTAGAGATCCCCTTTGGTCTCTGGGGCTTCTGGAGTAGACTTCAAGCATCACCTTCTTCCAATGAAACAAATTTATGTAATTATATTGTATTTATTTAAAAAAGATTTTATTTATTATTTTTAGAGAGAGGGGAAGGAAGAGAGGCAGAGAGGGAGAGAGACATCAATGTATGGTTGCCTTTCACCTGCCTCCAGCTATGGACCTGGCTGGAGACCTGGCTTGCAACCTAGTCACGTGTGCTCTGGCTGGGAATCGAACCAGTGACCCTTGGGTTCGCAGGCCGGCACCTTATCCACTGTGCCACCAGCCAGGACTTACATTGTATTTATTATATCGACTTTTTCTATGCCATGTCAATGACTGCAAATAACCGCATGCTGTTTTGTTCAGTCGCTGATTTGGCAATTTGCTAATTTTAGTGTTTTGTTCTTTCTGTAAATGACCTATCAGAAAAGTTGCTAAAAATGTTTGATACAACTTGGGTAACCTAAGATGATACTCGGTACTTATTGTACTAATCTTGAACTTTAAAAATCAGTTTCTCATCCTCAGAGGAATTTTTTTAAAAGATGTTATTTCCTGTACAATTATTGCCTCCTTTGATCTCACTCAACATTTGGTCTTTTAGATAAGGGAGACCAATAATTCCTCAGCTATAATTTCAGCAACACAGATAGCTATCATGCATTATGTGACATGCAATTCATTATTCAGTTGTGAATAACCCCCATGGCCCTTCTATTCAATGTTTTACTCAATTTCTTCATGGCTCATGGAGTTAATATAACACTTATTACTATTTTTGTATCAGAAGGATAAAACAACCCTTAATAAAATATCTAACATTTTAAGGCATCTTAGAAGAAAATACCGTAGTGAAGTATATTTCCATATGTAGCTTAGTTATTTTATTTTATTCTATCCAATAAAGGGGCCTCCTTTCTTTGATGTATCCAATAATTCTCATTATTGTCTTCTGGGTAAACTAGATAAATATGCAGAACCAAGATTCAGTCTTCAGAAATCTCATGATCAGCATTTACATCCTTCTTCTTTTTCCATTTTACAATGTACTGTTGAATTATTTGCCTGGCATAAAGACCTCTTTGGAATGTAATAGAAAACAAAAGTTTGGTTCAGGATCTGATCGCATACTTAAGGACAATCTTCCTACAGTTTTCGGTTCAACCAAAAAAAAAAAAAGAAAAAAGAAAAAAAGAAAAAAAAGAGTTGGCAGTCTGGAGATGGCTGGAAGAGCAGTTTCCTAATTTTGAGTTTTTGGCAAGCTGGAATTCCACCTGCTAAAATGTAACAGTGTAGAGATTGTTATCCACTGGGTGTGCTTGCAACTTTCTGTTTGGTGCTCAATAAAGCAGACTGTATTACTGTGCTGGAAAAATTTAACTTGCTGTTCTTTGAGTATTAATCTATCAAAATATTTCCTGGACTTATTTTACACACTAACAAAAGAGCTATTATACATTTACCATCAGAAAGTTCTTTAGTTCATGTTGATATTTTTAATTCCTTAATTGAAAGGTTTTACTTCCTAGCTTAATGTAGACATTATTTTCAGATTATTAGTGAACTAAAAAAAAAAAGTTAATTGGTAAGTTGAATCGGATTTTTGTTACAAACTGAAAAGCCTTTTTGTAGCCCGAGAACATTTTTCCCCTAGACCTTGATTCTGCCTACCACCACTCTCCTTATAACCCCTCTGCCCTCTAACAAGGCTACCTCATTTCTTAATTCCTACTTCTTGTCAGCAGAGCAGCTCTCTGACAGATAGCATACTCACTCTTTAGGGCCCAGTGATCCCCCCAAAATTTAGGAAAAATGCAGGTGTTGAATATGATAGAAGAGGAGAAAAAGTGGTGAGAACACAGTTTTCTGGCACCAATATCAGGATAAAAGTCTGGTCACTTTACAACGTAAATTTGAACTCAAGTGCTAAAAGACTTTTATATTGTCTTTTCTGAAAAATCATTCTGAGATGATAATATGTAATAAGTTCTTTTCTAATGTAGCATGAAAGTCCAGAAAAGAAGTTTACTCGTGCATTAAAAGAAATTATGTTTGGGGGCTGTATTTTTTTCTCTTCTCTTTGTATAAAAGTTGTAGTGGAGGGGGTTCAAAGTTTGTTTAAACTTTGAAACAAGATTTTCAAAAATTGGCCCTGGCTGGTGGCCCAGTGGATAAGGAGTGGGCCTGCGAGCCCGAAAGGTCTCTGGTTCGATTCCCAGCCAGGGCATAAGACCAGGTTGCAAGTCAAGTCTCTAGTGAGGTCTGTAGCTGGAGGCAGATGAAAGGCAACCATACATTGATCTCTCTCTCTCTCTCTCTGCCTCTCTCCCTTCCCCTCTCTCTAAAAATAATAAATAAAATGTTTTAAAAAAATCATAGACTTATACAGACCAAACTAGTAAGGACTAATTCCACCCTAAAAGCATAAAATAAGAGTTGGTTGAGTTCCACTGTTTTTCCTTGGTCTTACTCAAATTTAACTTGTTAGGAGTTTGTGTGTAAGGTTTGTGAGTATGCATGAACTAACTATAAGAGAGTTTAAGGGAAGAAATGACCATAGTAAAGAAAATCTTATCTATGCAAGCGAAATAGTCATTTAATAATCAGATAAATACAGACTATATCGAATGTTAGTATGGGTATCAAATTCCAATTTTTTCAATAACAAATTTTAAGATAGGAAGATAAATCTTTATTTCACTATGTAGAGCTAACTTAAAGTCTCTTGACATAGGACACTACCAGTATTAGCACCCTGAATTTACCTAAGCAAGGTTTTTTCAGAATAAAATTCTATACTTAATGACCTTTTCATTAAGTCCCTTCTTTGCAACTGGTTTCATGGACTGTTTGCTTTGATGAACTGTCAGCATGGTGAAATGAAAAGAGTAAGAATTTTAGCATCAAAAGGCTCCAGTTCAGTGTTGTAGCTGTGGGACTTGGAGAAAGTCATGTAGCTTGTCTAAGGTGAGAATGGGTTCATAATACCATTTACCTTACAAGGCTATTATGAGGAAAAAAATTAATGATGTAAAAATGCCTACTAATGGACCTAATACATAGTAGGTACTCTGTATATTTTTATGTTCATAGCATATGAAAGATTAGTTATTACTGATTAATCATTTAGCAATATTTTGCAATGTGGCGTCAATCTTATAGTATTTCAGGGTTACCTCATTAACAGTTAAACAACAGGTATCTATCTATGTTATCATTTATTTGTGTTCTCTGATCATACTCAAGTGAAGAAAGAAATAACAGAGTACATTTCTTTTAAAACTTATTGGCTGCCCTGAGTGCTTTCTTTCTGGAGGTCTTGACAGAGGTCTACTTCCTTGCCTTGTAGTGGCTACTTGCTCCAGAATTTTTACTGTGGACCCTCTGGGGCTTCACCCAGGCTTCCTACATCACTACATATCTGCACACTCCTCAGAACAGATAGAAAGAAGCTCATTCGTTTTCTAAAATCACAGTAACTTGCAAAGGCCTGGGAGGTGGAAAGGACTGGGTAGGGCGATGGCTGCTTCCCTCAGTCCATCTGGCCTGCCATTTTCTGCAATTTGCCTCAAGGGCTTGGAGAGGCCCACAGTGTGGATCCCATGACCTCCCCTGACATCCCCTGTGTCCTCCTTACTAGGGAAGTCTCCACTTTCCATTTGAAAATCAGCCCAGTGGTTTGTCCAAAGCTCTAAAGAGGAAAGGACTACATTAAGGGCTATGTCAAGGGCAAATACTGTTCTGATTTGGAGGTTCTTTGAAGTACTGAATGCCATGCTGGGGATCCTAACAGAGGCCGAGGACTCAAATGCTACAGCTCCTTGAGCTAACAGAACCCCAAATCCATGGTGGACAATACTTGAAGGGATAAAGCTCTGTGGTCTTGAGATCTTTTTGCCTTGTTTCTCTCTGCAAACCACTCTATTTGCATAATTGTTAAGGAGAGGTCCCTGGTATTAGGTAACCCTTCCATGTTATGAGAACTTTAATCATATCTTTGTTATTTAGAATAGGCACAATATACTAATCCCACATAGTGCTGTGAGCATGGAGATGAGATGCTGTGTCTATTGCACTATATTGCTATTAATAACAAAGTTAAGTTCTAATAAGAACTGGCTTCAGAATCATGTCCCTTCTCCTAGTTGAGCAAAAACAAACGATGCTGATGAAGACTAAGGATGAACCCTACCACCCTGCTTTTGGTGCTCACTGTAGGTGGGTGCGTCCTACCTACACTTGTTCCGTGGGTTTAAGTCACTACTGGTTCCAACATTTGTAGGGAGCCCTGGATGGGGGAGGCCAGTGGCTGAGAAGGGCAGGATTTTCTTCATAGTTTCTCAATGAGCCATAACTCTTTCAGATTCACTGCTCGCACATGGCCTCGAAGCAGACCTGACAGCTTGCATCCATGATGCAGCCTGGGAAAGGTAAGGTCTGGAAAACTCATAAAAGCAGACTCCAGGGTAAAGGAAAATCAATCTTCTCTTGGTTTGGACCAAGTTGATGAGAATCATTCTCCCTGATTCTCCATAAATTGGAACAAGGCTTAGGATACTAATCTTACTGTAATACTATTTGAAGACAAACACTGACATTTGTGACATTTAAATAACAGTTCAAGTCTGCTATTAAACCAAGGTCTCTAACTGTTTAACCTTTGCCCTCGTGTACTATTACCCTTGACCCAGTGCACGCAAATGCATTTATTAACGCATTTCAGCTTTCTAGGGACACATACTTATTTAGTTTCATGTGAACGGCACTGCATCACACACAAACTTTATTTTAAAACTTTTAAAAGTGATACATTCTAAAGTATGCTCTCCCTCTCTCTTAGATTGTTTTCATACAGCTAAAAGTAAGTAAAAAGTTGAGGTAATTATTCAAAAACCTTCCCAAGGGTGAAAGAAAGTATATCTCTTCAACTAAAGTCATCTAGAGGAATTAAAGCCATTTATTCATTCAACAGAATGTCTTAAATGTTTTTTATGTATTATATACTGTATTAAATTAAAAATATGGAAGATGCGGACCCTGCCCTTAAACAACTACGTGATTTTATGGCCTTGCTCACATACTTCTGCACCTTAATTTATATGCACCTGATCTTGGTCTTTGCTTTGTTGCATGGGCAAAATCTTTACTGGTTTCAGAACAGCCAACTTTCATTTAAGTTAAGGTTATGTTAACCAATGAACTAGAGACAGGAGGCTATGAATCATTTCCAGTTGGATATTTTATATATATATATATATATATATATATATATATATAGTTGTTGTTGTTGTTTTTTGCATCAATGTATGGTTGCCTTTCACCTGCCTCCAGCTAAAGACTTGGCTGGAAACCTGGCTTGCAACCTGGGTATGTGCCCTGACTGGAAATCAGATATGACATTTTTTAAAAGACAGGGTTAGTATTATTAGAGTCAGAAATAACCTTCCCTTCCTCTCTTGGATATTTTCCTAAACAGATGAAAATACTTCCTGGGGTCGTTTTTTAATCAATACATACCATTTCTTGAGCATCAACAAATCTGTTCCATATCCGATGAAGAATGGAGTAGGATCACCTTAGTATTAGGTTAGGTCGAGGCCTGAGATTCTAGTTTGGCTTTATGTTAAATTTAATCCTGGCCTGATAGATCTAAGCAGGGTTCTGCCAATTTCCAGATGTGTGAAATTCAGCAAGATGCTTAACTTCATAAGCCTTGGTTTCCTCGTTTATAAAATGGGTTAATAGTTCTTACCTTGCTGAGTTGTTGGGCGAATCAGAGAAAATAATTCTGGGAAGGTAGCTAACACAGAACCTGGCACACCTCAGCCCCTGTTCTGGTCCCCATGCTTTAGAGAGCTCCTCACCCCATGTCCACCCTCTTCCAGCTCTGCCACCTGTCACAGAACAAGCCTTTCCCACCTAGGCCAGTGGTTCTAAACTGGGAGTGATTTTGTCCCCAAGGAGACCTTGCGGGACAGTGTCAGGAGACTGTTTCAGTGGTTACAACTTTGAGGGGAACAATGCTGCTTGCAGATAGTAGACGGAGGCTAGTGATGCTGCTAGCCTTAGGAATCTCCCCTCCTCTCCCCTACAACAAAAACTTACCCAGTGCAAAGTGTCAATAGTCCCAAGGTTGAGTAACCCTCCTCTGGAAATATCTCTGGGTTCCATTAGATAACTCAGTGACTTCCAAGAAATTCTCTTGTTTGCTTGAGCTGGGTTGAAAGGGTTTCTCGTCTGTGTAACCACAAGGACCTTGACTAAGTCACCATCCTTCAGATCCCTCTTTTGGTAACTTTCCTCCAGACTTGGTGACTTGTTCTCCAGTTCATTGAGAGGCAATGATGAAACCCACTGCTGGGTGTCAAAATGTGACATTTTGCCTGTCAGCAGGACCCTTCCCTTATCATTTGCATACAGGGACTGACTCCCAGGAACTGTCCAATGTCAGCGGTGGACCCCATCTTCTTTCAGTTGCAAGAAACAGGACCATTCAGGCCATGTCCTTCCATGTGATGTGCCCTGATCTTTAAGTAATTTGCATTTTGAAGCTGTGTTTGCATACTTTCAAGCATCCAGGTAAAACTCCCCAAATAAATGGTTAATCACATTTGGGGAATTAAATTATAATGGATAAGAAAACACATTTTTCATCTGGACATATGCAGTTATTAGATGTAAGCTTAAATAAATATAATTGCAGAATACCTGGTAGAATACACAAATGAATATCGAGACACTAGCTGAGAAGATGAAAATGGAGTGTGGTTTAGAGCACACCTGCATCTGTGTGAGTAGATGTGGGATGTGAGTATGTGAACCTATTATTTTCTTTTTTTTTTTTCTTTTAATTTTATTGTTGTTGTATTACATCCATCCCTTTTTTTCTCCCCTCTGTCCCCCTCCCCACCCACCCTTTCCCCCCAAAGTCAATCCCACCTGTTGTCCATGTCCATGTGAACCTATTATTTTCTAAGTATGTTTTGTATGCTTTCTCCTTCAGTCTATAACTACATGTAGTAGGTATTATTATTTCCATTTTTTTACAGGTAAAAAAACTAAAGCCTCTGTTAATGGTGAAAGTGAAGTTTGAATTCACATTTCTCTAATTTCAAAGGTACGAGGTGGGTAGGAAGAACTCACGCTGGTAGAGAAACCAATGATTTTCTTATATAAGAGAAATGTTGGAAATACCTATTTTTAAAACATCAGTTTTAACCTACATAAAAAGTAGGTTTCTAAGTAATCACTTAGAAATTTGGTCATGTTACTTAGCAATTGTGACTTGCAGGATTATCTGAAACACTTTTTTCTTTTCTCTCTCTCTCCCTCTTACCTGAGGATTTAGCAGTCTTCCACAAGAGCCTATTGATTGATTCATTAATATACTCCATTTTTTTAAGGGTAAAAAAAGTCAAAATGGCTATTAGGTGTAGTGTAGTAAAGACAATGAATTGGCTGGTTTGCTTACTCTCCTTTCTGTCCTTGCTAATATTCTTTTAATTTCTTTTCTGTTGTTTGTCCATTTTATTCTTCTCATTTTTATCCAGGACACTCAATCGATGTCAATTCATTTATTCAGATAGGTTTGTCAGAAGTATTCCTAGGTATAGACTCAGGATGGTTGTCTGGCTAATTTAATCATCTATGCTAATATTGTTAAAATGACCAAAAGAAAAAAAAAAAAAAAAAAGGAAACGAATTCCAAAAATCAATTCCTTTATTTATTTATTTATTTAAATTTTATTGTTGTTGTATTACATCCATCCCCTTTTTGCTCCCCTCTGCCCCCCTCCCCACCCACCCATTCCCCGCAAAGTCAATCCCACCTGTTGTCCATGTCCATGGCAATTTCTTTCTTTACGTCTTAAATATCCTACTTTTGTTTCTAGACTTAGCCTGGCCATAATTTTAGAAAATATTTTATTAATTTATTTTTAGAGATAAGGAAAGGGAGGCAGAAAGAAAGGGAGAGAAACATCCATGTGTGAGAATAACATTGATCAGTTGCCTTTAGCATGTCCCTAACTGGGGACTTGTTTTGCAGCCCAGGCATGTGCCCTGACTGGGAATTGAACAAGCAACCTTTTGGTTTGCAGGCTAATACTTAACCCACTGAACCACACCATTGAGGGCACCTAGTCATAATCTTAAATTCAAAAACTGAAGCTAATTATAAATCTATGTGTAAAAAAAGATGTTTAGAATAAGTTTGTCACAACACAGATAATTCTGTGCTAACAGTTTTATGTTTTAATTTTGTTTATTCCTAATATTCTCAGTCTAATGGGCATATCCAGGATCATGTCAAATTGAGAAGTCTCACCATGGTTGTTAAGTATTTATTTCAAAATTACATTGCCAAGTGTTTTAATCAATAACTAGAAACATCTACATTCTTTTATAAATTCTACCAGTTGAAGGAGGAAAAAAAATCACTCATTATAGACCTATGTTCACAGTAGAAAAAAAAAAAAGATGAATCTTTTCATCACTTAGTAGCGTGGGGATGCTCCATATAGATGGTATTTTTTCCCTCTTGGAGTTATTTATTGGCCAGAGGGGAGGGTGGACAGAACTTCTTTTGATGTTAAACATCTTGCTTGGATGAGCAGATAGGTTGCATCAAATCAAAGTAATAAAAAGACAAAATGCTTTATTAAATCTTCTTTATCACTATATTGTGCTCCAATAGGATGATCTAATTAAAGACACAGTTTAGCCTCTTTTCATCTGAAGAGGAGTTCAGAGGCTTTCATTATTAAAGGGGTTGCATAGAAACAAGTCCATGGCTTTATTGCTTCCAAGTTTCTCCGTGGTGCCTCCTTCCTGTTTGCTCTAATTGCTATGGACGTCTTGGCTGCTATTGATACTAATTAGTCCTTTTCATCTTCAAAGTACCTGGATGGCACTACCATGATTAATATTCATAATACCATTCTGAGGTAGGCACTGGACATGCTGTATCCTTTTGGCAGATATGAAGCAAAAGAGAAAAATGTAAAGTGGTATTAATTTCAAGGCTGCTGATGAAAACTTTGCTTGCTGGTTCTGAGCTTCCAAATTTGTAAACTTGTCTCTTACCTCTCTGGGCCTTTCCCTACACATGTCTGTCAGATGCGGCCAAGTGATTTTGCATAAAATGAGACTTCTTCAAGTAACCAAATTAGTCACCATCACCATCATCAGAAAAATATATACAGATTAGAGAATTCTCAATTAAAGAGTGCCCTTGATTTAACAAGCAACCATGAAGTACTAAATTGAGTTTAATATAATTCCTGAATATCATTCTTGCAGAGAATTTCCTTCAGCTTAGACTATATTAGGGATCTAAAACTAGCAGCTGTATATATATCTTCACAATTGTACATTTTTTTTTTAAATTTGCAATTCTTGTGATGAGGCTTGTGCTCCTTAGATCATTAAAGTTGATTCTGTGTAATTTATGCTGAGTTTACTGACTAAATGGGGCATAGAAGGAATATCTTATTTTCCCAAACCAAGGCAAATTTAGTAAATTGGCAAAATTGGTCAGTTGTGGAGTTTCTTTGACATTGAGTTACCTCTGACCAAAGATGATCTTTCCCTTTTCGCTGTCAAATTCTTGTTTTTAAATTTCATTTAGCATTTTCAGAAGAGAATAACCTAATTAAGGACTCTGCACTGAATTGTAAATGACTGACATCGGCCTGATATTTTTCCTCTGGTGCTACTGGGAGTTTACAAGAGAATGGTAACCATGCCTTCACCTCTGGTGACTGCCCACCTAGTGGATCATTTTTCTTTGGGGTGGTGGTGGGGGGAGGCATAATGTCGTGATTGGACTCTCTCAAGTCACATGATATAATTGTGATAATTGGCTTTTACATTGGGTCTCTATCAGGCTAGTTCTACCTTAAGGACTGTTTTTCCTACATTCCTATTTCTTTGTCATATCTAGAAAACTGTAGCCAGATTCTCCTAATGCTTTCATTTCCATTCTGAATTTAATGGTGACCTGTCTGGCCCCGGGAGTTTCAGATCTAGACCAAGTAGAGGTTTCCAGTCATGATAAATGACCTTGGACAGAAGAGCTGGTCAACTAACAGTAACTATTAGTGAGAAATGTGAAACATTCCAGTTGTGACTTATTCTAGATTGGACCTGCAGGCCTGAGAAGGACAAGCAGAGATCAGAGCCTCCCTATCTCTCCTGTGCCCTTTGCAGCTTTACATTCCACATTAACCTGAACTTAGATGAGTTAACTCAATCTAAGTCCCCAAAGGCCTAGACAGTGCAAGAGCAATTCACTTTCTCAGACGTGGTGCACATCTCAGTTAATTCCTTTGGCCTTCCATTTTAAGTTTTTATAGGTTCTCATCTTTAGCTTAACAATAATTTGTGATCAAGGTTAACTTCAAGTTTATTTTACTTTTGGTGACATTTTCACAACGAATTTGAACTTAGGTCTCTTTTTGGAGAAATATTTACAAAGAAATAACATCAAATTGTATGGTGTAAATGCCATGCCATTCAACTATGTAAATAGCAGCTGAGATGTTTAATTGAAAATAAAACACTGGCAAAATGTAAACGTTTTTGTTCCAGTTGCTCTGAGTGAAGGCTTCAATGGCACAAAGGAGCACAGTAACTGATGGTGGAAGTTAGAACTTGTAACAGGGTCCTATAACCCTAGTTCGTGTGGAAACCTTTTTTAGTAATTGCTGTGTTCTTCAATGCTGTTTGGTCCAGTTCTCATAACACACTCATTTGTTGTCACGAAAATTGGCTCTTTGATACTCCTCCCACTGACACTTTAATGTGCAATTCAATGTACACCATGGATTTGATTTCTTCACTCATTAAGCTCTTCCATGGTTGTATATTAGATATTTTTTTAGATTGTTTCATTGTCTCAGACCACTAAGAGTACATCTGGCACTCCAAAACATCAAATTATTAGTACTTTAAATTTGTTTATCTATTTATGTAGCTATAACACTGTGTTGATGGATCAACCTCTGTATCCCAAGCAAGACCTTTATAGGTCATATCTTGACGAAATAATGTTGGAGAAAATGTACATACTTGGTTATGGTAAAAAAAAAAATTGTATAGCCCTGGTTGGTGTGGCTTAGTGGATTGGGTGCTGGCCTGTGAAATGAAAGGTTGCCAGTTCCATTCCCAATCAGGGTGCAGGCCTGGGTTGCGGGCTGGGTCCCTAGTTGGGAGTGTGCAAGAGACAGCCGATTGATGTATCTCTCACACATCGATGTTTTACCCCCTCTCTTTCTCCCTCCTTTCTCCTTTTTCTGAAAATAACTAAATAAAATCTTTTAAAAAAATGATGTTTAAGTACCTTGGAGGTAGTTGTCTAAATATATTTACCTTTTGGAGAATAGTCCTCTATTCCAGATTTATGAGCTCTAATATAAAAGGATGAAATTGTAGCCCTGGCTGGTGGCTCAGTGGATAGGCGCTGGCCTGCAAACCCAAAGGTTGCTAGTTTGATTCCCAGCCACGGCACATACCCAGGTTGCAAGCTGGGTCTCCAGCCAGGTCCTTAGCTGGAGGCAGAAGAGAGGCAACCATACATTGATGTTTCTCTCCTTTTCTTCCTCCTCCTCTGCCCTTCTCCCTAAAAATAATGAATAAAATCTTTAAAAATAAATAAATAAAAAGGATGAAATTGTAACACCTTCTGATCCAAAACTGGAGATTTCAATGATCTCATTTGATGGAATATTTTATCTTTAAATTACATTAATGGAAGAACTTCCATTACTTTTCTTGAAAATCTATATCCAGAGAGGAATTTGAACTTAGCTAGTAAGAGCATAGACCCTGAAGCCAGACCTATTGGATTAGCCATGAAACATTAGGCAAGTTACTTAACTCTTCTACCCTCCAGTGTTTTTATCCTTAAAATGAGTATAAATATCATATCTAGTTAATCAGGCTGCTATAAGAATTAAATGAAGGAACATATGTAATTAGAACAATGCTAGGCACAGTTAATGTGATATAAATGTAGTTAATATTTATTTAATTAATAACTATATTAAAAGCTTTTATTATTTAGCATCTATTAATATGCATCAACTTTCTCTATTATTATTATTTAGAAACAATTGTTTTATTTTACTGATTTATTTTATTTTATTATTTTTCAATTTACTAAGGACTGACAAATAAAAATTGTATATATTTAGGTTGTACAATACAATTTTTAAAAAGGTGTATAATAACATGATTTAATATGCATATTAAGTGTGAAATGATGACAAGTTAATTAACACATCCATTACCTCACATAATTACCATATTTCTTTGTGATACAATGTCTAAGTTCTACTCTCTTAGCAAATTTCAAACATATAATACAGTATTATTAACTATAAACACCATGCCATACACTAGATCCCCAGAACTTACTCATCTTATAATTGAAAGTTTGTACTCTTTGACCAACTTCTCCCCATTCTTATCACCTCCCAGGGAATCAATTCTTTTTCTTTTTTTTTTCATTTTAATTCTTCTAAAAAATTTTAATATATTTTATTTATTTTGCTATTACTGTTGTCCCAATTTTCCCCCCTTCCCCCCCCTCCAACCAGTACCCCATTTCCTCCAGCAATGCCCCCCTTAGTTCATGTCCATGAGTCATGCATATAAGTTCTTTGGCTTCCCTATTTTCTTTGTTCTTCTTCTTTTTTTAAAGTTAATTTTATTGTTGCTCCCCTCTGTCCCAGGGAATCAATTCTTTAAGGAAGTAAATCTGATTATAACTTCTTTCTGCTTCATTCCCTACAGTGAGGGTCAGTTTTTAAAGAGTTAAAAATCTGATGAAAATTCTTAATATTAATTCATATTCTTAATATGAACACTTTTTTAAATATAGATTTTATTTACTATTTTTAAAGAGAGGGGAAAGGAGAGAGGCAGAGAGGGAGAGAAACATCAATGCATGGTTGTCTTTCACCTGCTTCCAGCCACGGACCTGGCTGGAGACCTGTCCTTCAACCTGGTCATATGCCGTGGCTGGGATTCGAACCAGTGACCTTTGGGTTTGCAGGCCAGCACCTATCCACTGTGCCACCAGCCAGGGCTAGATGCTTTTTTTTTTTTTTTTTTTTTTTAGTTTAAAAGTTAGCATCTGGACTTCAGTAAGCAAACATGAAATAGTTATTTTTTTACCTTTTGAAAAGTTGATCTTTGTTTTTTTTAATGGTGAAAATATCTTAAAGAGTAAAATTCCATGTTGGATTGTATTTTTGCCATCATTTAGTTGAAATGTTTATATGCAAATAATTCTGTTACATTTCATATTTGCACAAAGAAAATTAAGATATGAGCTGACAGGAATTACTTAAAGTAAAAAAATGAGAAAGATCTGACTCAATCTCACCAAACACTGAAATCCAATTTGGAAATATTCTTTTTTTTTTTTTTTTTAAGATTTTATTTATTATTTTTTAGAAAGAGGGCAAAGGATAGCGGCAGAGAGGGAGAGAGACATCAATGTATGGTTGTCTTTCACCTGCCTCTAGCTACAGAGCTGGAGACCTGGCTAGGGACCAGCCTTGCAACCTGGTTATGTGCCCTATCTGGGAATCAAATCAGAGACCTTTGCGTTCACAGGCCGGCGCCACTGTGCCACCAGCCAGGGCTCGGAAATACTCTTTTTAGTTGAGAAGGTGGCTGAGTTTTGTTTTTTAGCAAAAGGTCAAAGATCCCAGAAAAGATGACTTTGCTGTCCATTACAGTCAGTCAGGCCTTCCTCTCTCCGATCAGACTCAGACAAAACCCAAGACCTGTTTTACAACCTTACTTGCTGCAGCAAAGACAGATGTGAGAGGCACATCTCGTTGGGTTCCTGTCCAAGGCATTCATTATGTAAAGCTCTGACTTCATTAGAAATAGAAAATTATTTCCCCAAACCAAAGGCTTTTACAAAAACAAATGAAAGCATTTATAGTAAGTGTTGTCGTGTGTGTGTGTGTGTGTGTGTGTGTGTGATTCCATTACCCAATTTCTTTTTTATTAGTCCCTATACCCTTTTGGTGAAGTCTCCCTGTGTGGAGTGTCAGGAGCAGCACAACTAGCTAAAGAGGCCACATGCTCCTTCGCGTCCCAAAGAAGTCACGTGATTGAAATTTCGGCAATCAGGCCTTGTCTCCTGGGACTTTGAATCCTGGGCAGCTGGGTAAGAGGGCGTAGGACAGATGGAGGGCACGCTCCTCAGGCAGTGGAGGCGGTGGGTTTGACCAGTCTGCTCAGCCTGCATGCTGCTCTGGTTCTCACTGCCCAGCTCGGTGGGACCCCTGGGTTCCTGGCCATTTTCCCACACTGGTCCTCCAGCCTCCCACCAACTCCACACGCCTCCGTATACTTCCTTTGCTCAATCCCTTTCCTTCCTTTTCTTTTCTTATGTAATCAGAGCATTTATTTATTTATTTACTTTCTTGCAAAAAGAACTCTTTCATTGATGTAACAATTTTCCAAAGCCTGGGTAGAAATAAATGCTGACATTTACACTGAATTATTAATGCACCCAATGGTAACCAGTCTGAGAGTGACTACTGTTTAATTGTTTTATTTGAAGCTCTTAGCTAGGGTAAAACTGTATCAAGTAGATGCTTCTGTAGGATTGCATAAATAATATTCTGCCCAAATTGTGTTTTTGGTTTGGCAGTCAGATCTCATCAGCCACTGATGGCATACATTATAACTTGGTTCTGTATGTCAGTATTTTTGCAGCCATTTTGGAATGAAAATTCTGACATTTTTAGAATGAGCTAAACTAATGTCTTGGGGAGGGGATGGGAGGGTAAATCAACAGAAATGTAATTGGTTTCAATACTGTACTTTCCAAAAGTGAAATGTCTGCAATGGTGTTATTAGCTGAGATACTGTAGATAGTTTTACATGTCAGGAACAATTAACACATGTCCTGTGGGACTGATTACTAGCGTTAAGGAAGTTCTGCTCTGCATAAACCCCAAAGCATAGCCTCCAGGAAAGTTAAAGTTCCCTGTTCCACTATTAAAATGGGAAAGTAATGTGCCTTTTTTTTTGATTGACTATAAACCTTGACTTGTAGGACTTTGTTCTTAAAGGTGAAAACAAACATGAGTATAAGACAAGTTGTTTTCCTTAAAAATTCTTAAACCTTTTGTTGAAACCATTTATCAGAAATTTCTTAGTATAAAACTAAATCAATATTGCCTTATCGTAATCATAGGAAAAAACAAGTTAAAAAGCCAAAGTGGACAATTTTCTTAAAATACAGCATGAAAGAAATTTTATATGTTTAGGTCACTGCTGAGAAGAGTGATAAATTGGATATTCGATATGTGAAATCATTGTAGGAACAGCAAAAGGAGTTTATTTATAAATGATTTTTAAGAGTAATTAAGTGCTTGAAAGTAAATTTATGAGACATCCTGATTATTGCATATCATAGATGCTTGAAATACAAAGTAATTAGGTGAGATTCACATGCACACAGTAAATTAAAGGTTTACTAGTGATGTCCGGTAATATGCGTATTCTCAGTTATATGCAAACAGAGACTTGGTAGAGTTGAGTTATAAACCCAGCCTTCTGCTCCCTGAGATTTTCCACTAACCAAGTAACTAACCAGAGTCCAATTTACCTCAAATGTAATGTGAGGGACATGGACTCATAAAGTTTAAGCTTCTTACCAGTTTCTAAAATTCTGTGTTCCTAAATTTATTTTTCTTTTTAAAGTTGATTGTTTCTCTTCTCTCAGGATGGAGAAAATAAATAGAATTAAATGTGATGTGAAAATGGACAGAACTCTGGGTGGCCTTAGGAATGCAGAAATTACCTTGTTTGTCTTGTTTGTCTTGATCTTTCCAGTCAAAAATAAGAGAGCTGGGGCAGACATTGTACCACCAGTAACCATGGCTCAAGTCAAAGAATGAGTCTCTTCCTATCTTAGGGAAATCCTGTGTCACAGTGGAAAGGGCTGCACTCAAGAGGCAGTTTGTGCCTCTGTCACAAACAGCCCTGCCTGTGGCTTTGGACAAATTATGTGGCCTCTGTGGGCCTCTTTCCCTCAAAAGAGAAGCTAAAGCTCTTTTCCTCAACATTCTTCCTAGTCCTTCTATTCTATTCTTTTATCGAAAGAAAGCATCATTTTGGTGTGAAGTAATGATTTGACTTGTACACTAATTTGAGGTTTTCTTTCATCTGCTTAATCAATTACCATTCCAAGTTACAAAGTAGATATAGTCCCAAAATTGAGGCTGGCATGCCATTTGAAATTACAACAGGCAAATTTGGGACTTTTCACTTGAATAAAGGAAATAAAAGAGCAAGGCACATGGTCGGGAAAACTGTAAAGTTGTGGAAAGATAGAGAGATCAGACATTTTTTTAATCAAAGGCAAGAGAGTTGTAAGAGGAAAGTGAAAAAAATAAAAGAGAAAGAGCACATGGAAGAAATGGGGGAGGAAGAAGGAAATAGCATAAGTGCAACCTCTCTTGGGCTCACAAGGCTTTGAAGTGACGCCAGAACCACAGCAAAGGATTGTGGGATAGGAGGTCAAGAGAAAAAGTAGGTGGAGACCTTGTGTTCGAAGGTTAATAGTTGCATGTCAGGAGTGTTTTATCAGAGTAAAATGCCCTGTGCATTTTTTGATACTTTTTAGAGGAGTAAACCAATTCTGCAGAAGTTTCCCAAGGTCTTCATAAAAAAAAGAGTTCCATGGTTTAACACCTAAAAAAAAATACTCCACAATTAGAGGCTCTGTTTTAATTAGAAATAACGATGAACCACTGAAAAGGTCTGGTGTTTCATATTTAAAGTGAGTTAAAAAAGTGGTTTTATTTTTATTTGGGGGCCACAAAGGTGGGTGAGTAGAACAGCTGATAGTGATCGGAGGGCCTTTTAATCACTCCCCAGGATCTGCACTGTTTCTACAAGTTCAGCGCCACGGAGCACTGTAAATTATGAATGAGAAAAAAGATCTTTGCTCTTCACAGGCGTTCCGATGCCTAAGCAACCTCAGCCAAAGGTCAAAACCGAAGTAGCTTTAAGTTTGCTTTGGCAAAAACTGCCTTCTTATTCAGATAGCTGAGAAGACGATTGTGTAAAATTAGCAAAGGTTACTATGGAAGTGTTAGGAAAGTTTATTGAGTGTAGGAGATGGTAGAGCAAACAGCATTGCCTTGAATGAGTTAGCCAAAGTGCTTCAAATCAGTTAGTTCCAGGAATATAAATATATATTTTCCTATGAAAATATATATGTATTTTTAAAAATAAGAAAGCCATGCATGTGCCTTTATGTTTGGCAGGCTTCCTTGTGTGAGAGTGATGTGGTCAAGATTTTATTTGAGTAGCTCTCCTCAAACATGCAGTCATGCAGCCTCTCGGATGATTAAGAGGACACCTCCACCTCTGATTATTTAGCTTACCAGAACTTTTAAAAGTCAGGCTGATAACATTTATAAATTCATCACATCTCTAGCAGATGATGACACTCATCCAGTCCATTTCTAAAACTCTTTGGGTCTGTGCTTTTGAGAAGCCAGATCACTGATGCCAAATCTCATGCAGAACGATCAAGCCATAACTAACCTTTAAAGTGTTTCCTTGAAGGTTAAGACCAGAGGATGGGAATAAAAAGTACCAGGATCCTTGCTCTAATCTTTTTCTGACATTTTGCAAATCTACAAGGCAGAGGGCATGGTGCAGGTTGAAGTGTATTCATTATTTTTAGAGAGAAAGGCAGGGAGGGAGGAAGAAAGGGAGAGAAACACCAATTTATGGTTGCCTTTCACCTGCCTCCAGCTATGGACCTGGCTGGAGACCTGGCTTGCAACCTGGTTATGTGCCCTGATTGGGAATCCAACCAGCGACCTTTGGGTTCACAGTCCAGCACATATCCACTGTTCCATCAGCCAGGGCCTGATGTTTTTGCTTTTTCATTCTCTCATTTTTCTGGGCTCTTGCAGTACAGTTATACAATAATTGGTTTAACACCATCGCAGGATTAGGAAAACCATCTAGTCCATTGGAAAGGGTTACATTTTTTTTCTCTTTTAATTGTTGGTCAATGTTTCAAATAGAATGCAATATTACATATGTATATATGGTGACAAGCAAACTATATTTCTTACAGGATGGATGGCTACTTGTCCTTGTATAACCAAATATCATTCTCAAAAAAAGCAGGTCAAGTAATGCTGGACTTCATAATAGCTGTGGGTACCTTGAGCACGTCTCAAATCAATAATGACAGAGGTAGCCTGATAGCAATTTATGAACCACAGTCCTCTGGGGAAACATATTTCAAACCATAACTTCATCTAAACTGTTTATCGGCTAAGCTTGCTCAAATGTATGAAGTGTCAAAAAGTTTCTTTGACATTAGGCTTGTTATTGTCCTTTGATTTATGTACCCAAGCAAAACGTAGTAAATAAAAAGATTGTTTGGTGGTTTGGTATTCTAAGGAAATGATTAGAAACATTTGCCAATGCTATTCACTTTATATGTTATTTTTCTCTTTCCAAATAATAAAAAAAAGTGTTTCCGTCCTATGAATGATTTCACAGTAAAGGAAACTTAAACGATCATTATAGTAAGCAGAAATGCCGATGAGTTTGCTATGAAACGTTCAGAAAACTCTGAACTAAATGTGTAATGTTCGTCTAAACCATTTGTCTCTCTTTTAGAGTTTTCATGCCCTACAGTTCACAAAATGTTCCTTTCATAAATCTCAGGCACATTTATGGTGGTAAATTTGACTTATTAAAAATATGGTCATCATATCTTGGTTTTTGTAAAAATGTCCACATAGAAAATACAGAGGATTCTTTTCTTGAAAAGCACCCTTAAAGAAAATTTTTGGTATACACTAAGCATTTTTTTTTTTGCTTACGAATAGAAATATTGATTTTCTTTAAGATTTTTGATGATAGAATATTATAGAAGTAGCAAATGCACCAAAAGGCAAACTATAATA
This sequence comes from Noctilio leporinus, assembly GCA_004026585.1. Lineage (NCBI taxonomy): Eukaryota > Metazoa > Chordata > Mammalia > Chiroptera > Noctilionidae > Noctilio > Noctilio leporinus. The sequence continues at coordinate 87,466 of PVIW01004469.1, forward strand.
TAAGATTTTGAACCATATATCATTTAAATATTTTAATCCAGGAGTTTACGTTTTACATTTTATTTCAATTTGAGGCTTTCCATTTTTTCTTAAATTTTTCCTTAAAAAAATTTTTTTTAGATTTTATTTACTGATTTATTTTATTATTCCTTTTATTTTATTTTTAAATTATATTTTATTGATTATACTATTACAGTTGTCCTGATTTTATTTTCTTTGCCCCCTTATACCCATCACCCCCCGACCCCTCAAGCAATCCCTACACCATTTACTTTTAGAGAGAGGGGAAGGGAGGAAGAAAGAAAGGGAGAGAAACATTGATGTGTGAGAGCTACATCCATCTGTTGTCTCTCCCATGCCCCTAATCTGGGGACCTGGCCTGCAACCCAGGCATGTGCCCTGTCTGGGAATCAAACCAGAAACCTTTAAGTTTGCAGGCTGCCCTTCAATCCACTAAGCCATAACAGCCAGGGCCCATTCTTGTAATTACTTGATTAGATTTTCATAGTAGGTAACTTTATAGGCAGAATGTATGTTTTAAAACCTTAAATATAAGATTATAAAATTTGGCAAAGGATTTCAAAGGAGTGCATTATTTTTAAGAGATTAATTAAAAAATTGATATGAGTGGAATTCACTCATGCATAGAAGGAACCTAACATAGATGGTCACATTAAGCAAGGGCTGCTTACATGAGGACTATTTCTGTTTCTAATATATCTTTTTCTGAGTGATTAACTACTAAGTTGATGGGCACTATAAAAAAAAAGTCATGGATATAGAAGGACAAATGAGTACACAGATATCTGTGTCAGCATTGTTAACTTGTTAGCAAATCTGTTTCCTTGAAAACAGGATACAGTGAATCTGTGTATATTTAATGGAAAGTGGCCACATTTACTGGAGAATTAAGAGAAAACACTCCCTGATGGAGTCAGAAATTCTGATCTGCTATCCTTCAAAGAAAGACTGTTTCCTAGGCTGGCTAATATTCCTAGGGAGCAACCTAGGCTATTGATAAGTTATCGAATGCCTCTCCGGAATCAGCTGGTCAGGAAGGATATGGAGGGGAGGGAGGGGAAGGGAGAGGGAACCCTGATAGTGGCTTTGTCTGATCGCCAAGGTAGGGAGGGAGTGGGTGGAGAATTGAGAAAGGAAGAATAGGAGAGGTAGAAGATAGGAAAGGGGGGTAGAGGCGGGAAGAAGGCAAAGAAATCAAGCAGAAACAAAGCAAGACAAAACAGAGAGATGATAGCTAGATATAAAAAAGCATCTCTGTAATGGAACCTCATTCCAGACCTCCAGGCACTTTAGAATGGGGATTTTTAACCTGGATTTCATGGACTTCCCCAAGTCTCTGAACACACTGAAACTGCACATATATTTTGTAAGCATGTTTATGTGCACTGTCTTTTTCTTGGCAAAGTTTTTTTTTTCTTTGATTGGATTCTAAGACTCAATAAAACTTAAGAACTACTATTTTAGTTGGATCTCACACACACAGTAAAGACATTGGTCTTCTAAGGAGTATTTGAATGCTTGGGATTGACTGTAGACGGTCAAAGAATATCATTTTCTAGTATTAAAAGTAGTGTAGTTTGAGAAGACTATTCTTTCAGGCCTTTAGAATACTATTTAGACAAATACCACCGATTAACTATTTGCATTGAACTAAGTCAACATTCTTCAATTGGGTGTCCTTCAAGGGTAGAGGAACAGTGTAGCTGTAGGGAAAAGGTTTTTAATTTGGCGTCAGATATTTTTGAGACACAGGTAACATCTGGAAGGCTAACTGATGGTATGAAGCTGAACAGGTAAAATCTCATTCTTAACTCTTTTCCCTCCCTAGTAAATGATGAAGATGATGACTTGAATAAGCGATGAACAGAAATGCTATACTGGCTTACATTTATTGGCTGCTTAAATACCTTCCAAGTGTTACGATAAACATTTTGCATGCTCCAGGAAATTTAATCTGGCCAACAATTTTATGAGATTGTCATGTTTTCACTTCACATGTGTGGTAATTAAGTCCAACAATTTGCTCAAGATCATGTCAGTAATAAATGGTGGAGCCAGTGCGAGAGCACAGGCATGTGACTGCAGAGCCCAGGCTCTTGATCCATTAGACTGAAACAAGGCCCTTGGCGGGACAGCCACTGAGCTACTGCCGCTGACAATGATGGGAGAAATCCCGCTCCTTTCAAGGCCTGAGTACCGTGGCACTGCTCGTTCTGAAGCTGTTCTTATTTCCCTCTGCGTTGAACTTTATGAGGTCTGTCCTGAAAGTATTGAGCCAATGTCAAGATAATGAAAACAGTTTGCATGGCTAATATTTTCGGGACAAACCTCATGTACTGTACTATTCTGTTTCTACTTGTTCTTCTCTTCTTCCCTTCCAAGTGACTTCCTGAGTTCTTCTGGTTCTGTAATTCTTGGGAATAAAGGATGGTAAGAATTTTGATGTGAGTTCCAGGACAAAATAAATTTTCCATCATCTCTGCCATGTTGTTTCCTAGAAGCTTCAGGAGAGATTACTACCCCCCAGACACCTAGCTGCTTATCAGAAGGAGAGCTCAGGCGAGATAGACCCCACCTACTGTACACACCATTAAAAAACAAACAAACTAACTAACAAAAAAACCTCCAAAAGCCATGAAGATATATTATGGACAATTGCCCATGGACAATTATATCATGTAAGTAGACATTGTGTTATTGACAATGATGGGAGAAATCCTGCTCCTTCCATGGACTGGGTATTGTGGCGCTGCTCCCTCTGAAGCTGTTTTTATTTCTGAAATATGTGCTGTTAGCTTATTTCCCTCCACGTTGAACTTTATGAGGTCTGCCCTCATAAAGGAGAGAAGCAGAAATGTATGGTTGCTGTTCACCTGCCTCCAGCCACGGACCTGGCTGGGGACCTGGCTGGGGACCTAGCTGGAGACCTAGCTGGAGACCTGGCTTGCAATCTGGTTATGTGCCCTGGCTGGGAATCAAACCCGTGACCCTTGGGTTCGCAGGCCAGCACCTTGTCTACTGTGCTACCAGCCAGGGGGCTCTAGGTATTTATTCATTGATGTGTTTAGTGTAAGTAAAGCACACACAAAAATGTAAGTTTTTTTTTTAATGTTATAATCAAGCTTCCTTTCTTTTTTTTTTCTTTCTTAGTGCTGTAAATCAACAAGATGGCCAGCATTGGTCTGAAGAGAATCTTATTATCCAGATTTTTTTGAAATTTGAGAAGATTTGTGCTTGTTGAAATAGAGCCTTCTTCTTCTTCTCCTTCTTCTTCTTTTTTTTTTTTTTTCCTTCTAGGAGAAAATGGTCTTCAGGAGGAGCAGGGACACATATGGAAGGCCTTAGCTTATCTTTAGTGCTTTATACACCCTTTTGGGACTCCACAGAAAGGCCACTGACTGGGATTAGGTCCTAGAGATAGCATGTCAGTCAGCATGAAGAATGAGCCAGAGCATCCTTTAAGTTTTTGCCTTTGGGTCACATGTGAAAAACAATTTACCAGTATTGATGAGTGTGATTAACGATGAGAGTAGAATATAGTTTTTTTCCCCCCATTGATGTACTGAAAAATAGAATAGCTATCTTCTCTCTTAAAGATGTAAATGAAGCTCTGGGGAGAAAAAAGTGGTTTGGCAGACATCATAAAGGAGTTTTCTATTTCTATGCTCCATTCAAGGCTTAATTCCTCAAATTTCTGCACTTCCCTGTTTCCATCAAATGGGGATCTGAGAAATTTAACTTTTACTAAAGCTCGGATCAAGATGCCAGCCGTATTGACCCAAAAATTCAAATAAATCTTTGTTTTTCCTGTGTGTTTAAATTAATACATTCTTTTCGCTCCATACCCTTACAGACTTAGTACCTGGTAGGCATCCTTGGGATTTTAATATAAAGGTCCCACTGCCTATTTCTTTTTCTAAGTGTTATTTTCTTCATTTCCAAGCATCACTTTTTAAGCCCAAGGAAATTATTGTTCCTCACCACCTTCCAAAGTTTTTTGGTCTTCAAGTTAGAAAAGGAGTCTCGACATCACTTTAGTTATAAATGAGCTATTTGTCAGAAGCAAATTTTTTTGGTTGTTATAATAGGTCTTCTCAGTTTGAAACACAACATGAGTAATTCTTCTCTGAGGCTCTGAAAAAGCTAAGAGTGAGGTTTCCTGACCTGTTACTCCCTCAGCATCTTTTCTCACTCTCCTCCCTTCTTCTCAGAAGCAGCCATGAACTACACAACTGGTTTTCACTGGTGCCTGGTGGAACCTTAATTCCTTCCTGTCAGCACATCCCTAGGCCACTCTCATAGTTCGGATAAGGACTGGATAAGCGGTTGAACTTCTGGGTAGTTTTCCAAAGAAATTCAACCTCTAGACCTTTTGGGGTTTACACAGTCTTCCTCACTACCCTAAGATGAGTTTGGAATGAATTTTTACTTAATGGATTCTATTTGTGGGTGGGAGAGGTAATGATTGCATTGCTCAGAGTCATGAGCATAACTTCAAATAAGGAAAAAGAGCGGAGCAGGAATGTGAGAATAGATGCGATCCCAAGGAAGGTGTGTCTGAGGAGGTGCTGGGAGATTCTGATCAGCTGTTGAATGGAGATAATGTATCTCATGTGACAGAAGTCACCTCCTGACATTGAACTTGTGTTTGAGTGGTGATTTAAAAAATAATAGAGCTGACAAAGAAATATGAAAGGCATTGCTCTGCAATATAGGAAAATGAATATGAAACATTCAGGATGAATTACTACACACTCATTAGCTGGAAAAAAGGCAGGGACACATTAAAAATAAAACTAGTAGGAATAGCCCCTTGAGTAAGTGGGACTACGCCTCCTGCTGGTTTGTTGCAAGGAATTTACTTTTGGGAAAATGCTCCTGAGTTATGCGACTTGTGACTGGCTTTGGACTATGAATGTAAGAATGAAAAGGAAACTATTTTAAAATACCAAGATGTCTTAAAATTCTCATTTTAGTACAGCTACTTCCCATTAAAATAAATCATTTCACTTCTAGTTTTCCAGTTTGCTGCTTTCATCCCAGGACTGGCACCATGGCAGAGCCAATGTGGAGCCTAATGTATGGCTCGCCTTCACACCATATGCTTTATTTAATAGCAGTTAGGTCCCAGATGTGTGTGCAAACATGCTCTGCTTCCATCTATTTATTATGATAATGTTGTAAATGGTGGAGAGGATACATTAACACTGGGCAGTAATACTTCTTGGAACTAAGTCTATTTTCTTTGAGGATGAAACTTATTTCCCCAACAGAAAAAAGTTATCACCCACATCTCCTTCAACAACAAATGATTACATAGGAACACACCTTATGTAATCATTGAAGTTACCAAGGTGTATGAAATTAAATCCTATCATCAGAAAGGTTATAGCCTAGTCAGGAATGCAAGACAGATAAGATGGTATGGTGATTTGTTTGATATGACCATAAGCTAAGTGCCAAATGTATGACAATGTGGATGAGTGATGCTTCAGGAAGACCAGAAATATACAACAGGACTTGAACCAAGGCCTGAACAAAGGGTAAACCTAATAGTAGAGTAGTGTGGAGTAGACCTTTCAGGTGGTGGGTTAGACTTCGTGTTTGTTTGCAATTATTAACCCCTTTTCTTCTAACAAGATCGTATACTCCTGCTAGTTGCAGTGTAATATGTAATGTCTACTCGCAAGGGAAGTTTGTTTTCTTGGTTCATTAATGTTGGGCTTGCCCACGTGACTTGTTTGGCCAATGAAATATGAGTAAGTTGTGACATGTGACACATCAAAGCAGAAGCTTGAAATGTGACGGCATGCTTCTATGCTGGGACCGTGGCCCCTCCTAGACAGTGCAGCTTCTTGGGCATGGATTCTAGAATGAAGTGACATGCAGGGGGAGTTGGAACCTGCAGCAGGGCTGAAGCTCATTAAAAATCTGCACGTGATGTGAATGAGAACTAAGTATTTGTTGTTGCAATTCATTGTGATTTGAAGAGTTGTTTGTTACTACAGCACAGCTGTAGCTCAATAAAGGGGGGGAACACAACTTGAGAGATGTGTGGAGACAGAAAACTACATGTGAGGGGCAGTAAAAAACCTACTTTGATCTAGTCAATGGATTCATACAAGAGACAACAAAATAAAAAATAAACAAACACACAAAAACTTTGGGCCATATTAGGAAGCCACGGATAGTGCAGGAAGACTGTTGGCCTTATTCTATAGGTGTTGAAAAAGCACTGAAGACTTTGAATACTCAAGCAAAGAAACAAAGGGAGAATTTCAGGAATATCTGTCCAATGGTAGTGTTAGGATAAAGTGGTAAGTGGGAAAGAAACTGGTTAGAAGTGGCATGTTCTTTTTTCCTTTTCCTTAAAATTCAATCTGGAGCCTTTGTTTTACAGATAAGGCCTAGAAAGGTAAAGAAAGTTACTAAGTCACTTAGTAACAATAGAGTAGTAGAGGCTTTTAATGGTCATTTCCATGTTTCACTGACTATAAGGCACCCTGTTACCTCTCATAGCTCTAAAATCCCCTAAACGAGTGAAAGAAATTCTTTAGACATTCTGACCAGATAATGAGAGAATACTTAAAATTATAAATAAACAGGCAAACATGCACACATGTATGTATATATAAAACTTTTATAAGAATCGGTTCGAATGTCATTCTGTTTAGGTACTGCTTTAAAAACATTTTTATTGAATTAGTTGGGGTGACATTGGTTAATAAAATTATGTAGGTTTCAAGTGTACAGTTCTATACTAGATCATCTCTATGTTGTATTGTGTGTTCACCACCCAAAGTCAAGTCTCCTTCCATCACCATTTATCTCATCTTTACCCTCTTCCACCAGAAGCAGTATGCTCTTAAGCATGTGCTTTAAAATATTTCTGAAGTGATGATTTTGTTGGGAGAAGATGGCACTCATTATTTCCACAGATGAAAAGGCAAAGGTTAAAAAAAATTGGTATGACCCTGGTCACAAAATGTTTTCCTAGGCCCGGGAAGCAGAATCACCTGCCATGATCCTTTCCAAGCTGGCACTTCATGGAACTGCATTGGCCACCTGAGACCGAAGGCTTTAAAGCCTTCACAAGTCAAGCATGTTCCTTCCCTTTGGAAAGATGTTCCAACCAAGATGTAATCTTTTCTTTTGTCTGCAGGTTCTTTATTAATGCTCAGCTCCCTATGGGATGGAACCATGAAGAGGAAGAGAAGTATTTAAAGCACAGCAAACACATAGGCTTGTATCTTTCATATATAAGTGGGACCATTTTAAAACATAGATTCAACGAGCTATCTTGCATTTTTCTAGATGATGTGTCATCTGACAAAGTCTCATGCAAACAACAGCATAAGGCTAATAACATCATCTACATATTACAATCTTCACCTGTGTCCAGTGAATTTGTTCCATTTCTAGTTCCTTAATAGTGTTTTCTTGGTTTCAGTAAGATATTTTTACTCACCCTGATCACAGTATTTACAGAATCTCTCATAAAGTTTGCATATTACTGTTTCTGACACCCCTGCTTTGTGAATGACAAGTGTTAATGAATTGGGAGTATCTGTGCACAGGGCATTTATATACTTAAGAAGGAAAAATCCTTTTAAACAGCTACATCTACAGAAATTCAATTTTGCTTTACTTTGGAGGAAATGAGAAATTGGAGTTGTAGGTGTAGAGTCTTAATCTTTCAGACTGATAAAAGCAGGGTTTGGGGGAGGGATGGTTGGAACCTCATAGAATTGATTCTACCAAAATTATTATTCTGAGCACATTTCCAAACTCACAATCATGTTTTGATCAGAAAAATCCCTTTCTCTACAAGTTTTCCAGCCCCACTCATTAGCCCCTCACCCCCAATTCTGGAGCCTCTGTCAGACTGTTCTGTGGCTCTCAGGTCTTGGTGATATGTTTTCAATTTAAGTCAACTTGATGAGAGAAAAATTACTAAAAAGTGGGAATGAGCTGTGAGGTGAATAGGGTTTTCCTATCAAAGTGGAGGTATTTTTAAAAGCATTTATTATTTCAAACTAAAACATTTATAGAAAGCCATGAGTGTGAAGTGTATGGTTACCAGTTGTGGCTTGCCACATTGAAAAATTCAAGTTCATAGGAAATATTTACTGAGGTCCTGGCTAGCAAGTAGTTTGTACATGGGAATAATTTGGTCCAGAAGGCACATCAGTTTAAAACAATAGTTTACTAACATATTAGTAACAGGCGATTAGGGTTCATAAATGTTGCCATGATTGAGACATAATTTGGGGTATTCAATGAAAATAATTCTGTTATTAACAGAACAGAACTTAAATGCTGTATATCTATTCCAACACATGACATGAATGTCAGAAGTGAGAAAATCACCCCTCCATTTTCAATATTTTATAGGCTGTGATGTAATATGGTTACTTTTTTTTCTGTGTTGAAAATGATGAATATTGTTTTTGGCACATTTGTTTTACAGTAAAGAAGTATTTAGTGTACAAGTGAAAAAAGTCTGGCTTTGACTATGGATTAAAGAAATGTTGTATAGCTAAGTTTACTTTTTTTAGGAAAGGTCAGTTTTGCATGGCATTCTCTGAAAATTTGTTTGGAACGTCTAAGATTCTCTTGTCATGTGAATTCTAGAGATCTAAGAGGAACATATTTAATCACATTGGGTGAGAACATTCCTCTTTGTGTCAGTTCTTAGTAAGCTAAGGCTGTTTTTTAACACTCAATTATATGTCATGGAGTTCATTTCACAACAATACATATGGTGTATTGTTAAAAAAAAGCAGGCTGCAAATAGTATTTGTGGCATATGAATTGTGTGTGTGCACGCATGTGTAAAAAGAAAGATGTCTTGATGGTTGTTAATAGTTAACTCTGGGTGGTGAGTTTTGGGTTATTATTTTCTTTGTATAGTTTTTTAGAGCACTTGATTTTCTTTTGTTATTATGAAATGTCATACATTTTAAAGAGGACAGATGTGTAGTTTAGAGGATAACAAAATAAATACCCACTATTTAGCTAAAAAAATAAATAGAATATTACTTTATCTTAGAAGCCAAGCCTTTCTTCTACTCCTGCCTCTTTCATGGATGTAATTACCTACCTGAATTTTGTGCTAAACATTTTTTTTTTTTTTTTTGCTTTTCTATATGACTTAACTACTTGTGATGTAACCATAAGCCATATATGGTTTCATTTTGATTATTTTGAACTTTAAATAAATGGAATCATACTAGATATATTCTTCTGTGACTTTTTCTCTCATTATGCTTTTGAGATTTCCCCATGTTGATGTGTGCAATTGATTTTTTATTCTTTGTGAGAGAATAATAGCCTTTCAGCACAAAAAAAATCAATGAAGTTATAGTTATTTTGATTAAAGACTCAAATATAAGACTTGAAACCATAAAAATTCTAGAGGAATAACATAGGCAATAAAACTTTGAACATTTCTCACAACAATATTTTTTTTCTGAAATATCACCTTGGGCAAGAGAAACTAAGGCAGGAAAACAAATGGGATTGCATCAAACTAAAAAGTTTTGCACAGCAAAGGAAATATCAACAAAATCAAAAGATAACCCACTGAATGGGAGAACATATTCACCAATGATACATCTAATAAGGAATTAATACCCAAAATTTATTTTAAAAAATTATAAAAGTCAACACCAAAAAATCCCCCAATCTAATTTAAAAAGTGGGCAAATGACCTGAATAGACACTTCTCCAAAGAGAATATACAGATGATCAATACACCTATGAAAATGTGTTCAATGTCACTAATTGTCAGAGAGATGCAAATTAAAATCACAATGAAATATAACCTCACACCTATCAGATTGGCCATCATTAACAAATCAAGAAACAAGTGCTGGTGAGGATGTGGAGAAAAGGGAACTCTACTACACTGTTGGTGGAAATATAGATTGGTGCAGCCACTGTGGAAAACAGCATGGAGTTACCGTAAAAAAATAAAAAAACCCTGCATTATGACCCAGCAATTCTACTTCTGGAAATATGTCTAACAAAACCTAAAACACTTATTCAAAAGAATATAAGCACCCTTATGTTCATTGCAGCATTATATGCAAAAGTTAAGATTTAGAAGCAGACCAAGTGACCATCAGTAGACAAGTAGATTAAAAAAAAGAAAAAGCCCTGGTACATTTACACAATGGAATACTACTCAGCTGTTAAAAATAAAGGAATGTTACCTTTTGTGACAGCATGGATGGACCTGGGTAGTATTATGCTAACTGAAATAAGCCAGTCAGAGAAAGACAAGTGCCATATGATTTCACTTATATGTGAAATCTATTGAACAAAATAAACTAACAAACAAAATAGAAGAACATATAAAGAACAGATTGACAGCTGTCAGAGGGGAAGGAGGTTGGAAGTGTTAGGTGAAAAAAGTGAAGGGATTAAGCAAAGAAAAGAAAACTCAGACACAGACAACAGTATGGTGATTACCAGAAGGAAAGGGGGTAGGGGGAGGTAGAAGAGGGTAAAGGAGGGATAAATTGTGATGAAGGAACATTTGACTTGGGGTGGTGAACACACAATATGATATACAGATGATGTGTGATAGAATTATACACCCAAAACCTATGTAATTTTTCGACCAATGTCACCCTAATAGATCTAATAAAAATTAAACAAAGGAAAGGGAAACCTCATATTTACATTTAAAAATGTACGTATATGCTGGAGGAGTACCGAAATAACCATACTTTTGTGAGTTGAAAGTTTTCCAGTTTGATATATTCACATGCAGAGGGTATCAACAGATGCCCCAGAATGTGAGTGTAGGGACCAGTGGCTGTACACCATCCCAGAGAAATACTTCCCTTTCCTGCCTCTGCAGGGCAGCCTCTGTGCCTGAAACTCCACCATCAACTATTCCTTCCTTGGGACTTCGGGAACTAGCTCTCAAAAGGACAACTGTGTCATTTGCCATGTAACATGAATTAGTTTCGTCAGTGATCAGCTTTAGTATTTGAAAAGCAATGAGCATGTCTTGAGGGGCAGAGGAAAAGGACAGTTGTAGACCTTGAGAAGTTTGGGAGAAGGCTTCAGTGGGGTGTTTAAATAAATGCTCTAGCTATCCCAAAGGTGATTGAGGACAGGGTGAGGAGGTAATACCAGGTGAGAGGCAGACAAAGGAGGTGAGAAGGCAACATCTAAAAATAAGATTTTATTTATTATTTTTAGAGAGAGGGGAAGAGAGAGAGGCGGAGAGGGAAAGAGATATCAATGTATGGTTGCCTTTCACCTTTTTCTAGCCATGGACCTGGCTGGGGACCTGGCTTGCAACCTGGTTATGTGCCCTGGCTGGGGAATTGAACCAATGATCTTTGGGTTTGCAGGCTGGCACCTTATCCACTGTGCCACCAAGGGAAAATTTTATCTTCTTTACAATGTTATCCATATGTAGTGACAAGCACTTTTTTAGTACCTAGTATATGTGTATAGGTGCCATGCTCAGCATTCTCAATTCAAAATATTACTAAGACTCAGTTCCTATTTTTAAAGAACTCTCAGTCTAATGGAAAAATCAGACACACCAACCGTCTTGTACTATGTGTCAGGTGGCTATTGGGGAGCACAGAAGAAATAGGGACTGACTGTCTGGGAGTCTTCAAGCAGGGGGCCATGATTCATGGATACTTGAAAGAAGAATGAGTCTGGTGGACAAGGACAGGAGGCCATTCTGACTCAAGGGAAGGATCATTATAGAGGCAAGGGGACATGAGAGCACAGATGCCAGGAAACTGCTAATACAGATGGCTAGAGTGTAGGGCCCATCCTATACCAGCAAGTGATGGTTCTGAAGTCTGACCGAATCATCCACCTACGCCTTTCTGGCACTAAACTGCATGGCACATAATATCATTTGCACTTAGCCTCAATCTTTCTCTCCTACCATGATTTTCACATTATTTTCCTTAAATGACTTTCCAAATCACACTTTCCACACCTATAAAAATAGAGAACTTATGGTTGTTTTGCCAGCACATATACTAACATTGGAATGTATGGAGAAGATTAGCATGGCCTCTGAACAAGGATTACACACAAATTCTTGAAGCATTCTGTATTTTTATTAAGAGGTACAGTTTGGTAGTTACAAAATAGTCATGGGGATGTAAAGTACAGCATAGGGAATATAGTCAATAATATTGTAATAACTCTGTATGGTCCAGGTGGATACTGGAGATATCAGGGAGGGACACTTTGTAAAGTATTTGATTATCTAACCACTATGCTGTACACCTGAAACCAATACAAAATAATATTGAAACTAAACTGTAACTAAAAATAAAAAGAGAATTATATCAGGTCATCTATACTCACCTTCCTGAGTTGCGACAGATATAACCTGATGATGATCATCAAAGCTTGCTATCTGGTGAATGTGTATTTCAGTTCACAAAGGGAATGTTTCTCTTCATTTCTAGAGTTGAATTAGAGAGTTCCAGAAACATGAAGGTGTGGATGACCTCTCTGTGAAGGCCCAAATGTAGGAGTCTAGGGGAACACCAGTTAATCACTTATCATGTATTTCAGCATGTACAGTGAGCCAAATACTACATGACCATCATGTCATACCATGAGTCTATTGGAAAATAACTTAGTCTTGCTTATAGTACATCTATAATATATGTTTTTGTTTATACTTATCATGCATTTTATAACTCTATCATAAGTGTTTCAAAACAATCTATTTAAAGGCAACATATATATGGTTTTATTATACTTTGAGGATTCTTTTTCTGTTTGGATAAAGCACAAATGCAGTATAAGAATCGTATCTTACCAAAGCAAACTAATGTATCATAGTAAAAATGTTAAAGTTGGGAACCATTAACCATAAACCAGAAATCATCAGGTTGTAAGAAACAAATACATTTCTTATCTGCAAATAAATTGAACTTGCTGAGCAACTCAATTAAATTTGATTTAGCAAATAATTCTGGGCACCTATAGTAGTCATTGTAGAGTTCAGTACACTTTCAGTGAAACAATCCCTCTGCCCTTGCAGGCTTGAGGGTAGCATGACTCAGTGTATTCTACTGAAGAATAAAAAAGAGCTTCCCATCCTTCCCCCTATACTCAGCTTGCAAAAGCAACCATCCTAAAATTTGACTCTGCTCTATAGGAAGTCCATAAAAAGCTATATAAAGTCTATGTAAAGCTCATCAGCCCTGTAATTCACCCAGAACAAGCAGTGAGGATGTAAAGTAGTGATGAGCATGGGCAGATTAAACTACAAATATTAGTTAGTTTGTACTTCACTCTAGAAATTGGTAGCGAATGTAAGGAACCTCTCCCTCTGCCACTTTCTCCTTGCATGCCCAAACTTGATGTTATCAGTCTAGAATTTCTGATGTTCCTGAGAAAATTCCTATGAGGTTTTGCATGTGGCCCTCTGACCCTATGCTCTCTGCCATTCCTAACCCCTCTTGGATCCCTCACAAAGGGAAGGCTGCTGACTTGGTGGCAGATTTGACTGAGGCCAACAGTCTGTCCAATTCTGAAGTCTGGCCCTGCAGTATACTACTACTTCAGATAGGTGTAATCTTAGCTTGTGTACTATAGGAGAGTATCTAAATAGATCCGCTCTTTTTATCTGTTTTTTTTTTTTTTTTTTTTTTTTTTTTTTTTTTTTTTTTTTTTTTTTTTTTAAGATTTATTTATTTATTATTTTTAGAGAGAGGAGAAGAGAGAGAGGCAGAGAGAGAGCATGACATCAATGTATGGTTACCTTTCACCTGCCTCCAGCTATGGACCTGGCTGGAGACCTGGCTTGCAACCTCATTATGTGCCCTGTCTGGGAATTGAACCAGCAAACATTGGGTTCACAGGCTAGCGCCTTATCCACTGTGCCACCAGTCAGGGCTATTTTTATGTCTTGACATTGTGGTGAAAGAGTGTTGTTTCATATCTTCTATTATATCCTGCATCCTTTTACCCTACATGCCTTATGTTTGGATACTTAATTGTCTTAGAAAAGATTCATAGAAGTAAAATTAAAAACCATTTTTTCAAAGTGCTACAGTCATCTTCTTACTTATCTTTTTCCTAAATTCTTAAATATGGTGTTGTAAATCTCACATATCATCCATGACTCAAAAGGTGCTTTCTCATTAGAAAAAGAAAAACATAGAAATTCCAATGTTGTTCTGAACAGCTGTATTATGTTGAGACGACTTCAGTCTGGAAGGTGTTCATTCTACTGGACACTTCTGGAAACAAATATTTTAGCTTGATTTATGGTGCTGAAATAATTATTGTTATTTTACGGATCCCACATACTTCCATTGGAATAACAACATTTGGAAAGTATCTTCCAATTGTCCAGGCACCATTCCCTGTCCTGAATTATTTCAATTTAATTAAACCAGGTGGTACTTTGTGTCAACAAATTTCAGATAATGCTTGTAAATGGACTTGGAGGTGAAAAGTACAATTTAGCAGGACATGTCACGTATATGATGCCATCAGCTAGGATATGTCAAGTAATCTACAAGCATATTCTTTGTATAGTTTTTTTTAAAAGATTTTTTATTCATTATTTTTAGAGAGAAAGGCAGAGAGAAAGGGAGAAAGGGAGAGAAACATTAATGTATGGTTGCCTTTCACCTGCCTCCAGCTATGGTCCTGGCTAGAGACCTGGCTTGGCTTGCAACCTGGTTTATGTGCCCTGACTGGGGAATCAAACCAGCGACCTTTGGGTTCGAAGGCCGGTGCCTTACCAACTGAGTCACCAGCCAGGGCTTCTTTGTACAGTTTTGTGTAGAGCTGATCACTATGGTATTTGGATATATTCTGGATGATATCCTTTCTGGATGGTAGTCCATAATCATGTGACTTTTTGGGACTTTGGGGGAAGTACCTAAGTTATTTCATACTGACTCCCCCCCCCCCCCCAATTTCTAGATTTGTGTACTGAATAAACAGAAAATTATGAAGCAGTATATAGAAATAGAAGAGTGTTCATATTGCCTGCTTAATGCACAACTGGCTGGAATTTCTACTTCTGCCTTGGAAGGATATGGAGGAAAAGAGGTGAAATTTGGGGCATGCAGTTAATAGAGTCAGCAAAGCTGACTTATTTAAATATTTAAAGCTGAGTTCAGTTTGGTTCTGAACTTTCTGTGTCAAGCATGGAAAGTGAAACAAATATAACTGGTAAAATCTAAATTAATTTACTGAAAAGGAACTATGCAAACATTTCAGTGCCCTGCCCCCATTATTTTGAGTACTGAAAGTCACAGTGAGTCAGAAACAGAGCTTTTGTAAGTCCATCTTGATTGTTTTCTGCCACAGATAACATGATTAAATGTATTATTCTATCACCTTAAATGGCACCTGGCACCTCTCACAATATAGTCAATTTAAATTTGGGCTATAAATGAATTTACGTGGCAGAATTTGGTTGGTTCATCCTTAGTTCACTTATAAGGACCAACTCCAGTGATGCTGTTGAGAACCACTTGGAAATAGTCATCTTTTTCTCTGTATTTCCCCCTACATAGTCTTGTTTATAGGTCTTTATTCAATCTGTGACCTTTGCCTCAAATACAAGGGGGACCCCCAAAACCAGAATTTATTTATAAAAATTGTGTATTTCTTTTTATATGTTTAAACTTCAGTCACCTTCAAAGTACACTCTCTATTTGATATCATATGCTTATTTAGAAGCTATTTCCACTCCTCAAAACAGTTTTTGAACTGATTGATTCTGATGGCTTCTCGTGCTTCTGCTATTTTTTGTTTCACCTCTTCCAAACTGGTAAAATGTTTTCCTTTGAGGACTTTTTCATTCAGGAAAACAAACAAAAAAGTTGCTTGGGGTGAAATGAGGTGAATAGGGAGGGTGAGGTATGGGGGTCATGGTCTTTATGGCCAAAAGCTGATAAACACTCAGTGAAGTGTGGGTAAGTGTGTTCATAAATCATGCATCATGAAATGGGCAAACACATGGAAAGAGTCTCCAAAAATATTCACTGAAGCTGAATGCAGCCGCTTACAGTAACATCAGCTGGTACATTGATACATATAAGTTCTTGGAACACTCATCTAACAGGGGAAGCCTGTACTTCAAGGGGTCTGCCCTCCAGAAGATAATTTTATTTTAAGGGTTCCCCTTTCATATGCCTGTTAGGAATGGTGAAGGGTCTGATATTTTAACCTATTTGGTAGGCTGAGTAGTCTGCCTTAGTTTCATGGTTCATAGCAGTAGCAGCGGCCAGAGCTATTAGCATTTGTACCAGTATCCCAAAGTCCATTTCCTACAAGGTCACATAAAGAGGTGATGCCTGCACAATCAATGGTTTTATTATAGGAGACAAACCCTAAGCTTAAGGAACCTCAATATTTTATAATAGGTAGCATACCTATTCCTTCACTCCAGAGAAAGGCATTATCTCGGTCTTCCAAGGTGGTAAGCCATACAAACATCCTTGAAAAGACTGTTTGAAACAATGGCACTTTAGTGTCTCTCTTTACAAGGAAAGTAACAGGCCCATGGAAAATTGCCTCCCAACAATATCCACTCCTTTATATCTATTTAAATACTGTCTATCCATGAAAATAAAAATTTTAAGGGCTACCTTCTTTTAGTTTTCTTGATACCTACATTTTAGAAAAATCTTATTTCTTTCTGAATTTTTCTTGTAATTATAGCCTCTACCAAAATATTATTTTCTTCTAATACATGCCTCCCTGCTTTTGTTTCATATGAATCTTTCCTTTTTAAGGAGAATCTAAGTTTTTGAAGGCAGAAAGCACTTTTGGAACTTATTTTGTACCCACAACAGTACTCAATATTATACATGGCATTGGAAAATATATATACACGAGTGAGAAAAGGTCACAGTTGGAAAGATTGTTTATGGTATCAACATGATAGATAATTACCTATAATATACAATTTATCTTTCCATAGTGACAAGAGAAACAGAACTTCTAATTAGGTATCTAAATTTTTTTACCACTTCACAGCTGTATGTAGCATGCTAGGATTCTATAGCCAAATCTTAGCTGACTTGACTGGAATTTAATCTTGGTGTGTTGATATATCTTTGATTAAACATAGGGAATGGAAAGGATGCTCATGAAACAAGGCTGACTCTGTTTTTATTGGTGAGAAGCTTTTGGATAAATAGGACCATGTAGGTAATTAATTAATTAATTAATTATTTGCACTGCAAGTCTTTTCATTCTGTTTCCTAGTATAGAGCAGAAAATGAGGTCAGCAGGTGTATTCAAAATTATTGTTAACCTAAGTTAATATTTTCCTTTTAGTCTGCATATCTCTTAAAAAAGCAAGATATCTTTTAAAATGAGGCCCTGGCTGGTGTGGCTCAGTGGATTGGTACTGGTCTGCAAACCCAAAGGTCGCTGGTTTGGTTCCCCAGCCAGGGCACATACCCAGGTTGCAAGCCAGGCCAGGTACATAGCTGGAGGCAGGTGAAAGGCAACCATACATTGATGCTTCTCTCCCTGTTTTCCTCCTTCCCTGCCCTTCTGTCTGAAAATAGTGAATAAAATTTTAAAATAAAAAGAAAAGAAAATAGAAGACTCCCCTACAAAACAATGTGTGAGAGGCATAATCTAGTCGAAAGCGTAGGTTTTGGAGCTGGGTTAAAATGTGGGCAGCACTGCCGATTTACAGAGTCAGATAAAATTATGAGTTTGCTGAGTGTCTTATCAATACATGTGGAAACTAAAACCCATTTCTAGTGATATTTGAGCATTAAATGGGATAATATATGCCAAGCACTCAGTGCAGGGTCTGGCACATGCTGGTGGGTCTGAAAGTACTAGTTTTCATTATTATTAAACAATTCACTCGGAAAGATGACTTGAGGCTGAAAAGTGGGGAGGTGACTGAAGAAGCATGAAAACATAGGGTTGGGGGAAGTGATGAAAAAGATGAGCACAGGTTTTTCCAGGGCAGTGGAACTATTTTGTATGGTACTATAAAGGGGATACATGTAATTACACATTTACCCGAATCCATAGAATACACAGCACCAAGAGTGAATGCTAATGTAAACTATAAATTTTGGGTTATTATGGAGTGGAGGTTTATTGATTATAATAAATGTAACAGTCAGGTGGGGAATGTTGATAATGGGGAAGGCTGTTCATGTATGAGCGCCAGGAGTATATGGGTAGTTTCTGTACCTCCGTTCAATTTTTTTTCTGTGAACCTAAAGCTGTTTTGAAACATAAGGGCTACATATATCTAAAAAAGAAAAGATCCTTCAGAGGTATTTCCAAGCAGAAAAAAACCCAAGGGATCCGGGCAAGTTTTAACTGTAAGACAGGATACCTACTGGGTCTCAGAAATGGAGGGAAAGGGATAATGACTGCTCTTCAGGTTTTTTTTTTTTTTTTTTTTTTTTCCCTGATTAGTGATAAATAAACAAAGAATTTAATTAATAGGGCCATGAGAAAAAATTTAAAAAACACCTGCAAGCTTATCAATCTTTGTAACTTTTCCACACAAGAAGGAGACAACTTACATAATTACCCATGCTATTCCCTGCAGGCTGAGGAATTTGCCTAAGTTTCAAGGTGGCTTTCATATTTTTTGCTTGCTTTTTAGGTATTTCCATTATAAAGTACAAAATCAAAATTATAATGTAAGGAGTAATAGTTTCCTTGTCAAATTGAAATAAGGTAATTGGTGGCTTTCCAAGATAGTCTGAAAGGGGAAAGTTACATTCATGCAATCTAAATCCATTGGTGAAACGCACGGGGATTAACATCTGTTAAAAGAATTGTGCTTGGCACGCAGGTGTTTTAATATTTGCATTTAGTATGTGTTTCAGAAACAGCCTCTGAGAAAAACATTTATGTCACAATCTGGTGGTTTTATTGTCTAAATCTGTCAGGACAGTCATTTCGTTACTCAGACTTTGTGACCCTCTTGCAAGCCGTAAACTCTTTAACGAAGTGAGTATATTGAGAAAGATGACAGACCTTCAAACTTCAGGGAAAAGAGTATTATATGCGAAGAATCAACTTTTCCCCTCGAGACTGTGCCTAATATGTGAACAGCAAAAACAATTACATTGGTGATTTCAGGAAGTCCAATAAATTCCATTGCACAGCTCCACTTTTGAAATATTACATCACTCAGCAAAAGCTTAGGCCCCTGTATTAGCCGAAATGAACTAATCATGAATTAATTACCATCAGTTCGGTTTTGTGAATGGAGTGCAGAGCCAGGGCTCTGGTTTCACTGCGGTCGCTGGCTGGGCCTGCAGTGAAGTCTGTCTCCTTGTACCCATATGTGGAGGGCACTCTGGCCCTACGCGTTTCCGCAGTGCTCGCGATCACCTCCCAGGGTGGTGATTGACTTAACCATTCTGTAATCGACTTGGTTCAAATAAGCTGTGCTCTGGTTGCTTTGTTTTGTAGGTAAAGCTTGGGGAAATAACTGCAACTTTTCTCCAGGGATTTTTTCTTCTTCTTCTTCTTTTTTTTTGGCTTGAAAATAGAAAGAAAATAGAAGACTCAACTGGTTTCACACACGGCCCGATTACACCTCAAGAAAATTAAAACTGGGGAAATGCTGAATTAGAAGTGATTTCAGCTTTATAAAAATGACCCAAGTGGCTAGGATAGCACATGATGGCTCATTTTGGCTCAATTACTTTTTAAGTGCCTGGATGTCTTGGGGCGGGTGGAGGGGGGGAGGTGGGGGTTGACTTATCCAGTTAGAAATAGCGTTTTGTGTCTAAATAGGAATTAGCTTTTAATGTTAATATCTCCCACGTGGCTTGTTCTCCCACAATGACTTTGCTTTCTGATTTCGAGATAGGTCCTAGATGGTGGCTATTTCAGGGCACTTTGGAAATTCACCCAGGAAATGCTGGTTGCTGCAGATCCAGATACCCTGCTGCTTCAGGCTGACCATGAGCCACAGGGAAGGAAGGGGAGGTGGAAGCGGGCCTGTATTTCACGTTGGGTCTGGTGGCTTCTGGAAGAGTCTTGCACTTCTCCAGGGCTACAACAGCCATACACTGTGTTTCTTTCCATGAATAATAGCGCGGCTGATGGTTGTACTCAGTCCGGTTACCTCTCATTCTCCACATTCCTCAGTCCAGCACTAGTGAAGTCCACGGGGGACCGCAGTAGCAAAGGGCACAGAAATCCACAGTGGTGGTGAGGCCCGCTAGGGTCCTTCTGGTCTCTTTCTCCCCACGGGGTGAATGTCTCTGAGGGAACCCCTATTCGTTCAGAGCTACTCTGGGGTGGGGGCTGGGGGTAACACAGGCAAAATACTTCCATCTGCTTTTCTGAGCTCCCCAGGACTTCCACTGCTTTATATTTTATTTATGTATTAAAATATTTTATTTAATTTTTTTTTAGAGAGGGGGGAGAGAAGGGGGGAGGGGGAGGGGGAAGGGGAGAGAGAGAGAGATATCAACGTATGGTTGCCTCTCACCTGCTTCCAGCTGGGGGACCAGGCTGGAGACCTGACTTGCAACCTCGTTATGTGCCCTGACTGGGAATCCAGCCCGCAACCTTTGGTTTTGCAGGTCAGAGCCTTATCCGCTGTGCCACCAGCCAGGGCTATTTATTATTTTTTTAAATTGTGGATCAGATCCTACCCAGAGCTGTTTTATTGGGTGTTAGTTGTTTATTTATTTATTTTTTGTGGTGTTTGTGGAGAAGACAAGTATTGGTCATCATTCTGGTTACAACAGTCTCCTACATGGTGCTCTTTTTTTTTTTTTTTTTTAAATTTTATTTAGAGAGAGAGGGGAAAGGAGGAAGGAAGAGGAGAAAAACACTGATATGAGAGAAATACTGATTGGTTAGGGTTAGGGGTTAGGGGTTAGGGTTAGGGGTTAGGGGTTAGGGTTGAGGTTAGGGTTAGGGTTGAGGTTAGGGTTAGGGTCACTGGTTCAATTCCCAGCCAGGACACATAACCAGGTTGCAAGCCAGGTTTCCAGCCAGATCTCCAGCTGAAGGCAGGTGAAAGGCAACCATACATTGATGTTTCTCCCCCTTTCTCCCGTCCTCCCCACCCATCTCTCTAAAAATAATGAACAAACTCTGAAAAAATATAAGGGCCTAAGCATCTTATATTTTATATAATATTGCCAAATTAGTTTCCATGAAAGTTACAGACCAATGTTTGCTTCCATCAGCAATGTGTTTTCACACACCTTCACTGGCAGAATATATGAAACTTTTAAAACTTTTGTCGACAAGTGAAAAAATAGTTTTATAATAATTTTAAAGTTTTAATGTGTAGTTCTTTTATTATGAAGGCAAATGTCTTTTAATATGTTTAAAAACATTTACAGTTACTGTTTTATGACCTCTCTGGTTTTATTATTTGGCTACTTTCATGTTGGGTTTCTGATATTTTTTATTGATTTACAGGAGCTGTTAATATATTAATAAATTATCCCTTTGTGATATGGAAACATTTTATCCCAATTTGTTTTTGTCTTTGACTTTCTTTATAACATTTTTTTGCTGATTATAATTTTTTATATAGTCAAATACATTACTTTTTTCTCTGATAGCTTTAGAGTTTTGTGTGAGACTTAGAACTTTCTTGCTACAAGATTATCTTAAAAATTGCAATTTTCTGCAGATATTTTTTATGGTTTCTAATAGTTTTTTCTTTTTGTGGTAATTTCTGAAGGATTTTCTGCAGAAATGGTTTTTGCAAACAGTGGCAGTTTATTTCTTTGCAGTTTGAATATCCATTATTTCTTTTACTTGTCTTATTGAACTGGATTAAACTTCTACCCCCAATGTTGAATAGAAATAATAAGAAGAGATATCATTGCCTTTTTCCTGGTCTTAGGAGCAAAGCTTTCAGTCTTTCTCATTACATTAAAAAAAATCATCACTGGAGGATATGTTTATGGATTAAAAATTTTTTTTTAATAGATTAAAAAAAATAGAAACCTAAGTTGTAGGGTTTTTTGTTGTTTTTTATCCTCACCTGAGGACATTTTCTCATTGTTTTTAAAATAGGGTCGAAGGGAGAGAGAAAAACATTGATGTGAGTGAGAAACATAAAGTGGTTGCTTCCCATATGTGCCAGACCAGGGATCAAATCTGCAACCTAGGTATGTGACTTGACTGAGAATTGAACCTACAGCCTTCTGGTGAATGGAATGATGCTCCAACCAACTGAGCCACTCAGCCAAGGTTCTATCTTGTTAAATGTGATGTTAGCTCTAAGTTTTCTGTAGATGCCCTCTATCAAGTTGAAGAATTCCCTTTCAAGTTCTGCTTTGCTTAGAGTTTTTAGCAGATTTGTTTATTTAATTTTGTCGGGTGTTCTTCCTACATTTGTTGAGATCATATGATTTACTTTTTAGTCCTTTAATGCGGTGAATTCCATTGATTGAGGTTTGAATATTGAACCAACTTTGTTTTTCTCAAATGAACCCTATTTGGCTGTGTTGTGTTATCCTTTTTCTATATTGTTGAATTTGATTTGCTAAAATTTTGTTTACAATTGTTGCATTTATGTGCATATGAGATCATGGTCCATGGTTTCCTTTTCTTTATAAGGTCTGTCTTGTTTTCCTATCAGAGAACTTCTGGCCTCATGGAAACAGCTGGAAAGTTTTCTGTCCTCTTTAATTTTCTAGAGCAGTTTGTGTAGAATTGACATAATTTCTTTCTTAAATGTTTGGTTGAATTAATCAGTGAAGTCACCTAGGCCCAATAAATAGGGCTACGTCAATAGTCTTCAAGCACTGGATTTCCAAGGAAGTGAAGTAAGCACATTGACAATCAAGAATATGACAAGATTCCTGCTCCTTACTGTATTTTAAAGGTAAGGAGTGACTGCGGTATAAATTAGATCAATGAAAAGGATGCGGACTCCAATTGTATATCACACTCCGTCTACTATTTCTGGTGCAACCTAGATGAGTAGTTATTTTTGCTACATTACATAATAATAGCTTGCCTTTGAATAGCACATTTAATCTAGGTCGCATTATTTCTGTTTTAACGATGAGGAAATAGATGGATGAAATTTTAAAAATTCCCTTATATACTTTTGGGGATGTTAGTGGTATTTTGCTCCTAGCCTAAAAGAAAACAGAAACTCCTGAGAGACAGACCAGAGAGCCTATCTTTAAATAATTCTGAACCGGAGAACCAGTGGAGTTAATGCTCTCTTTGTTCAAGGTGGTTCTGTCTTAGCCATGCACCTTTATGCTTTATGCACTGATATGCATTTGCTGAGGCTCTTTAATGTTTATTTTATAATATATACTCTTGCTCTTTCAGGTCTCCCAATGTTGCTGCACTTTTGGCAGTACTTTATGGGTCAGGGTCCTCCCCTTGCCAACCTCAGTGTTTAGAGCATCAAAGCAGTGACCCATCAATCACGCCTTTTTCATTGTGTGAATTCTAGTTTTCTTAGATCTATTTCAGTTAAGTTGTTAAGAAAGAACAGTTCTTTCACACATTTATTTCTGATAACATGCAATTCATGGAAACACAGTCAAGTCCTAGTCCCACAAACTCTCCAATAATCTGTATATTGTGTGACCTACCACATGCTGCTTTTGCAGATTTACACCTTCAGTGGAAACTTGCTCACGTAAGACCTCAGGGAAGAGGGAGGAAAAGAGAGAGGGGGAAGGGGAGAGATCAGGAGAGGGGTTTTATTTTTAGCTCTGCTTCTAAGTAAGGGCAGAGAAGAAACAATCACAAACGTCCATGACGTTCATGTCTGGGTGATGAGGCCTGTCATGCTACTAAATTGTTCAAGATTTCAGTGACCTTTCTTTTCAATCCTAACCTACCAATTGAATGCACTTAAGAAAAATCCAGAAACAAGTGATTTCCAAGGAGTTTTTTTTTGTTGTTGTGGTGGTGGTGGTGATGAGGGATGTGTGTTATTGATCTTATAATAGAAGTAGTGACTTCAACCCAGGTTTTCTAAGAAAATTAATGACTGCCCCAGGTTAATGGCCTTCAGCCAATCTCCCAGCCAGCCATTAATCCCCAGGAAATGCCCTAGGCCTTGATCATTATTGTGTAAATAATACTAAAGTGGGTATAGTTCTCTTGTCAGATGGAAAACATACATGCCCTTGTTCTCACTGGGACTCCCTTTATGGCAATAAGAATAACCTATTAGGGGGAAAACAGCAACTATTTTGCTACCAAGCCAAATAAATAGTCCTGTTTACACAAAATTATTAAACAAATTATTAAACAAACTTGACTCCGTATGTTTGAGTAAGAAATAAGGGAAGGCTTTAAGCTCAGAATTCTTAGACAACTATAGTCAGAGCTATGAGTGACAGAAAATGTAGAGCCAAATATTGAATTGTGAGTAATGCAATTACTGTCATATTAGATATTTCAAGTTAAAATCAGGTTAAATAAACACATAATTGACTGCTTTAATGGTTGCAAACAAAAGATGGTGGAAATTTACTTTTAAAATTAGGACCTTATATTCTAATAAAAATAGCTTAAGTAACTACATTTTTTAAAGTTTTCAAATAAATATTATGATATAGAGGGATATTTTTCTTATCTTAAAATATCAAAGGGTTTTTACAGTCCTTCTCATGGCTTATTTTGCATTCCAGGATCTTCAAGAAGGCAAATAGTAAAATAAAAAACACGTGCAGGAAATTAGTATAGCAGTTGCCCTTGACTGCCAAAGGGGATGCTACTGAAGTGGAAAGGCGTTCAAGGGGATTTTCCTACTTTGAACAGACATGTGCATGCATAACATCATCCCCTGTTCCTCATCCAGGTGTAGGACTTTATACCAAGTAGGTTCTCAATAAACATTTTCATAATGAAACATGTACACTTTCAGTTTCTTCTTCTTCTTATTTGCTAGTTATACCTCATGGAGCAGAAAATAAAATACTTCTTTTGGCCCTGACAGTTCTTTGTATAATGGTTTGATTAACCCATTAATGTATGTTGCAAGTGTTTTCCACTAGATTGGCATTTCTCTTTTTTCTTTTACCTTTTTTTCCCACTTTCAAACGACTTGCATTTGTCACAATACTGCTAGATTGGCATTTCTCTTTTTTCTTTTACCTTTTTTCCCCACTTTCAAATGACTGTGCATTTGTCACAATACTATTTCTTAAAATGTCCATCTTGTCCTCAGAGATGTGAGATGTTATCTCCATTATAATCTAAATTTCCATATGTAGTTGGATTAATTTTTAAATGCTCTATTCTGTTGTATTACTCTGGTTATTTATCTGTATGCCATGCTTTGATAATAGGAGAGTTAATCATTTTTCTCTTGGCCATTTTAAAATAAGGGTCTTATAGGTTAATTTGCATATATTTAGTATATGTGGGTCTTAGAGCTAACTTGTCCAACCCTGGGTTTTATACCTATTTTTCTAGAAAATTACATTGTAATATTTATATTAATGAGAAGGATACTTGATATCCTTTTTGTTGTTTGTTTTCTGTTTCTTTGTCGAGTCATTCCAGTGAAGAGCAAGAGTTGTTTTTCTCTTGCTTCAATTGCACTTTGGTCTTTTAGGATTTTTGTAATGTTACTCATATGGTTTGGTACATTACTGTTAATTTACAAAATGTTTACTTTTATTTTTTGTTAACTTTTTTCTGTCATTACATTTTTTACTGGTTGTTATTTATATATTATATGATCACAGATTTTTGTATAATTTTGTATCTTGCTACTTTACTAAATTATTTCACTTATGATAATTTTATTATTGACCCAGATATTCCAAGTAAAATATTATACCATGTGCAGATAGGGATCATTTTATTGTTGATAATTTTACTTTGTTTCCAATTTTTTAAATCTCCAATTATTGTCTTTTAGTTAATAAGTTTAATTCTGTATTACATAATTTAATACAAAAGCAGGCATCCTTGCTTTGATCTGGATTTTAGTGCAACGGCCTCTAGTGTTTACTACTAAGTAATATGCTGGCTTTAGAATTGAGATAAATATATTTTATCAATTTAAAGAAGGACATATGATTTTGTTTTACAAAGTGTTTTATCAGTGAAAGGCAACCATCCATTGATGTCTTTCTCTCTGCCTCTCTTCCTTCTCCTCTCTCTAAAAATAATAAATAATATATAAAAATCTTAAAAAAACAAAGTATTTTATCAGATATTACTTTTGAATTTTGTTGAAGTGTTTCACTACCTATGTCAAAAGTCCAATAATTTTTTATATATTTTAAAATGGTGGCTATACTAATGGAGTTCTTAATATTGACTCATTCTTAGATTCATGTTATAAACCTTACTTGGTCATGATATATTAATTTTAATGTGCTGTTGTGTTCTATTTCCAAATATTTTATTTAAGATTTTTTTTGCCTCAATAATCCAAAGTAAGATTGGTCTGTGTTTTTCTTTACTATCATATTTTATCAGGCTTATAGATCAATACTATGTTTTTGAGATCTAGTTTTCCATTTCTCCTATACAAATGAATTCAAGATTTTTTTTTTTTTTTAAGATTTTATTTCATTATTTTTAGAAAGAGGGGATGGGAGAGAGGCAGAGAGGGAGACAGACATCAATGTACGGTTGCGTTTCACCTGCCTCCAGCCACAGACCTGACTGGAGACCTGGTTTGCAACCTGGTTATGTGCCCTGGCTGGGGAATCGAACCTGCGACCTTTGGGTTCGCAGGCCAGTGCCTTAACCACTGTGCTACCAGCCAGGGCTCGAATTCAAGATTTTTAAAAAAGAAATCTGTGTTTGAGTCTGTGATAGAGTAAGGGGCCCTAAACATGTCCATGCCCTAAAACCCAGTCCCTGTCAATATGTTACATTACATGGGAAAAGGGAGTTTGTAGATGTGATTGAGGGTAAAGACCTTGAGATGAGGAGACCATCCTTTACTGTTTCATCCTTTGGAAAGTTAAAAGTAAATAATTTTCTCCTGCTGGGTCAGAAAAAGGCAATATGACCTGCACCCATAGTTGTTTGCTTTCAAGATGAAGTAAGGGGTTATAAGCCAAAGAACATGGTTGACTTCTGGAAGCAGGTGACAACCTTCAGCTGATTGATAATCAGCAAGAAAACAAGGACCTTGGTCATACAGCTACAGAAAAGGAATTCTGCCAACATATAAATGAGCAGGAAGCAAATTATTCTCTAGACCCTCCAGAAATAGAAGCAACCAGCTGACACCTTGATTTTAGTTCATTGAGACCCACATTGAATTTCTGCCCTACAGAACTATAGAATAATAAATGTATGTTGTTTTAACTCATTAAGTTCATAGTGACTTTTTATGGAAGCTATAGAAAACTAGTACTTAGGCCCTGGTTGGTGGCACAGTGGATAGGTGCTGGCCTGAAAATCCAAAGGTTGCTGATTCAATTCCCATACAAGGCACATAACCAGGTCTCTAACCAGATCTCCAGCCAGGTCCGTGGCTGGAGGCAGGTGAAAGGCAACCATACATTGATGTTTCTCTCCCTCTCTGCCTCTCTCCCTTCCCCTCTCTCTAAAAAGAACAAAATCTTAAAAAAAAAAAAAAAAAATTAAAACAAAAAGAAAACTTGTACTCATCTGGACAGAAAGCATCAATTTGATAAATGTATTTTATAGGAAATTCACTATTTGAGCAATGTATTCATATTAATTTTCATAGAATTATGCAATATGAAATTTTATAATTGTCATAATTTTATCTAGTTTTATCTATTTCCCTTTGTCATTTATTATTTTGTGTACTTGTACTTTTTTTTTAAAATTAAGTTAGCTAAATTTTTGTTTTTGGCTATTTTTAGGTCATTTGAAACAGAAGTCTTGTACAACAAGCCTAAGGCCATATATTTATCTGATTTTTGCCACTAGACTGACACCATATATCTCAGGGATTTTTAATAAAATCTTCACTTGAGGATATGTTTGTTGATTTTAGAAAGAAAGGAGGGCAGAGGGAGGCGGGCAGACGGAGGCGGGGAGAGTGGTGGGGAGAGAGAGAAAGGGATTGATGTGAGAGAAACATCGATCAGTTGCCTCCTATACCCACTCTGACCAGGGATCAACTCCACAACCTAGATTTGTGGCTTGACTGGGAAATAAACCTGCAACCCTGTGGTACATGGGATGACATTCCAACCAACTCAGGGATGTTATTGAGAAGACTGAGCCAGCCTTATCTCTTGTCAAATCTGCCTAAAATAAATATCTTATAATTTTGTTGGACTATTTTTCCTTGTAGGAAATACTAATATTAGCAAGAAAAAACCAACTCTCACCAATATTATGAATTCCCTCTCTAGGAATGACCCCACTCCCTAGGTCGTCTCATTCACAGGGCCTATCTGCATGTGGTTGCATTGGAAGGTATTATGACCTGCCGCTTACCAGATAGTACAGTTGACCAAATAATGTACCATGGCATACCAAGAGCTGCCAACTTTCCAGATGGCAGTATCTGTTCTCTTGCTGGTCACCATCTGACCACTAAATTAATATTTTGTATTTTAAATTTTGTCAAGGTATTCAATTTCTAGGTACCAAACTCTTTTTATAAAGTATGTCATTTGTTAACGATGGAAAAATAAAATTACAGTAATTTAAAACAGTAAAAGTGTTTTGGTTTCTCTTGCAATAATCCAGGCATAAGCCATCCAGAGTTATAATATGGTAACTGTTTTCATTCCTTGTTCTCCACTGTTCTCTCCAGTTTACCCTGGTCTGTGTGGGCACATATGTCTCACACCACTGCTTCCATGTTCCAGACCCAAGTGCACATCACCTCTGTGTACATCTAGTTTGGTAGAATTTGGGCACATTCCTACATTCTTACATATAAAGAAGAATGGGAAATGTAATGTTTATTCTCAGTACCCATTTGTCCATTTAAAGTGCAAAGGTAATCTCATAAAGGCAGGTGGAGACGATGGATAGTGAGACTAACTGCTAGTGCATGCCTCATCCTTTCTCCTTATGATTGTTTCCTTTAAAAACAAGAATTTTTTTTGCATTTTAAGTCTTAAAACTTTTCCCACAGTAAGTATTTGTAGTGAGAGAAATTTAAGCCAGTATTTCTTTCTGTAGATTTTAGGGTTTTTTCCTTTAATGAAATGACGCTTTTATCATATGTTTTATATATAATAATGAGCACTGTTTTTTAAAAATCAGCCAAAAAGAGAGAATGAGAACATCATAAAAAGTTTTGCACATTAAGAAAAAGTACCATCAAACATATTTTTAAATTGAGGTTACATTGGTTTATAACATTATGTAAGCCTCAGTGTACAACGTTATGATTCAGCATCTGTATATGTTACTATTCTACTTCTGGATAATTACCTGAAGAATACCAATAATATTTTGATGATGATTGTTTTATACCTTTGTAAGAAACATATACTCGAAGATTTTATCAAAAGATGATCATAAAATAAAGCTACTTTTAATGGATGAATCATCTAAAACTGCAATTTTCTTTTTGTTTTATTATCTCTTCCTGCTAACTGAATAACCCTAGGTATAATTACGGTTTACTTTGACTTATGATCATATTGTTATGTATATTTATATATATAATTATAAATATATACACATTTATAGTTGTATATCCAACTATTTTGGTATTATTTGGTTTAGAAAAATAGAATAATAGACTATATTACTCATAATTTAGATATAGCTTTTGATGAAGTTGAGCACTGCAGCCATTGATTATGTTAACATAATTGATTGTGTTAAATATTAACATAACTCTTCTTCCAAGTGAAAGGCTTGGGTTAGGTGCTAAGAGAACACAGTAGGGTCAGACTAGGTATTTTAAAAATAAGATTATCAAGCCCTGGCTGGTGGCTCAGTGGGTAGGCACCAGCCTGAGAAACCAAAGGTCACTGATTTGATTCCATCAGGGCACATCACCAGGTTGCAAGCCAGGTCTCCAGCCAGGTCTGTAGCTGGAGGCAGGTGAAAGGCAACCATACATTGATGTTTCTCTTCCTTTTTCTCTCCCTCCCTCCCCTTCTCTCTGGAAATAATGAATAAAACCTTAAAAAATAATAAAATTAAAATATGATTATCAATGCATCTTAATATTTTTGTTTTATCTATTTTGAATCTGAAATCTTACATAAGCATTTATTTTATGCCATAATGTTAGTCCCAAAGTATTATAACTTGATTAACTCATGCCAGTCCCAACTTTTAAAATCTTTTCAAATATCCCACTCATATTTTTACATAAGCACCGCTTATTTATTTGTGGTTGCGACTGGAAGCATTTATTTAATATAAAAAAGGGACACAAACTCATTTTAAATTGCTGTTATAAATTCAAAGTGCATGATTACTGTAGTTATATGTAAATGACATACATATTATGGATGCCAAAATCAAATACATGTATTTGGTTGAAGTAGATAATTTTCCCCTAGTGGTATCATGTTTCCCTTAAATCTTTAGGAGTCTGTAGGCTGTTATATAAAGCTCAGAGTGCTAGGTGAATTTTTAAAAATATAAAGATGCACAAAATTGTAGCTACTTTTTTCTATGTGATAGGGACAGAAATTGCAAAATAAATGTGGCTGTTCTTGTGGCATTTTAAACAAGCAAAAAAGTTAAACTGTCTATAAAGAAACTGTATTTATAAGTTTTATTATTAAATCTGCCACTACTTTGCTGACTAATAAAATGGAAAATGTGTGCTTTTATAGGTTTATAAAAAGGCAAGCTATAGTTTCATGAAAATATCTTAAACCGATTGAATACAGGTGGCTACTTGTTTAGACTTTGAAGATGTAAAGGCTTAGTATAGATGTCTGAAAAAGGTAATATGGCACAATAAAAAAAAAATCTTCCTTTCTTTGCTCATCAATCCTTTGGGTATTCCATGTCAAATAAACGCTACAACAATTTATAGTAAAAGTACACAGTGGAAGTGCCAACGTTAACACTCCTTAGGACTGGATACCCGCCAGATTTTTCACACCAATATTTAATGTGAACTGAAATGTCTTTTTCATTGGAAGTGTGAGAAGGAGCTTGCTTTCCTATATTTGGCGCTTATGTGAAGTGTAAAGTCCAATGCCCGTGATGTTCTCTTTATTCCAACCATGATAAATTGTGTTCATTTGTTTAAGCGCATGTGGCAGCTTTAGTGTTCCAACTATAAATTTTGGTTAACTTCTATTGACATGCTGTATTAAACTTAAGAAAAACAAATTACACTTCACCCGTTTTAATTGACTAAATGTGTCAAAAACACAGTAAGTATAACACGGAGGTCAGAGCCTTCGTCTACACTGTAATGGGTGTCATGGCAGGGATCCAACTCTTCTTGTACATTTCATTTTTCATGAAGTTTTAGGACAAGGCATACGTTTAACATTCACTTCCACTTCTCATTTGTACTTCAAAGTTTATCATAGGCTGTGTGACTACCAAGAACACTTTTCTCCTGTGCTATTTAAAGTTCTCTTCGCATTGACGTGTGTGCCCAGAGAATACCGCTGTTCTCCTGTAAACAAGGCCTGGGGAATAGATTTTGGCATTCTGAAGGACAAAATTCTGATTTATAGGTCACTGTAACACTCCCTGGAAAAGACCTGGTTTACATATATTGTTCTTGCTTCCATAACTGAACAAGCAACCATGTGGTTAGGTGCCGGATTAAACTTGGCATGCTTGATCCCCTTGGGATCTGATTAAAGGGGCTAGTTTTAATTCTTCTGCTCTATGTTCAGTGTTTTATATAAATCTTCATTCCTCCAGTAATTTATTAGCTTGATGCCTGATGATTAAATAATATTAATTATGCTCCCCTCTCACCTGCTGTTGCCAACCTCTCTTTTTTTTCCAGTTACCTCTTGGTGTGGTAACTTTTCATCTCCTTTCTCAAAGTTAGCTCCTTTTCCAGGGTTCAAACATTTGTTTCCAGTGTGAATTTATGTCTGGAAAAACTCAAAACGGGGCAAGTGTTTGCAAAATGTTATGTTTTGTATGGGAGAAAACAGGGATTCTAAATCTTAAAGTGTATTCTATTTTCATCACTACTTGCAAGAATCTCATTACTTAGCACATAGTTTACTAACAAGAAACCACAATTTTTTCTTGTTGGCAGTAATGGGAGACTCTCAATATCTGTTCTGTGCTGATCAATTTAGAGAAGGGAAGAGTAACAGTCATCCTTACTGAAGAAGCTCAGAGACTGCCTGGTGGAGCCAAGTCAGGGGTTTTGATTCTCCGGAAAGAAAAGAGACCATCCTATTCCCCCAGCCCTCCACCCCACCCCAGGGGATCTCTATTATCAAGAAGAGTTCCTGAGAGTGAGTCTGATTCTAAATGATGGCTTGGCAAACCTTCTGCAAAGGACCAGAGAGGAAAACTTTAAACCTTGAAGACCAGATGTTCCCTGTCACAGCCGTTCAGCTCTGCCATCAACAGCGCAACCATTGACATTATGTAAACGAAAGAGTGTGCCTTTGTTTCAATAAATATTTATGGACAATGAAATTTGAATATCATATAAATTTCACATGTCAAGAAATAGTCTTCTTCTAACTTTCCCCCAACCATTCAAAAATGTAAACATCATTCTTTGCTTTGGGGGTTGGACAGAAACAGTAGGCAGGCTGGATTTGACTGGAAGTTCCTAGTATGCCAACCCCTCCTCTAAACTAATATAACTTCTAAAAGGTCCAAGAAATTAAAAGTGGGGGAGTATTCTTTTAAAGTAATACTGTTCTAGTTTCTCCTTATATACAGCATTTTCTTACATACCAGGGTACTTGCCCTCCCTTCCCTCATTTTTTTTTGTCAGATGATAAATGTAGTGGTATTTGGTGTCTAATGTTATGGGAATTTGGCAGAACAAACCCTGCTGAGGCCCTGCTTATATATTTGCTTAGAACTTACCATTTCCATGCCCATCCACCCTGCTGCTTTCTGCACCATGTGCATGAGACTTTGAGCAGTTTCTCTCATCTGGCCTATGATGAGGGCACACTGGAAGCACTGAGGCATGAAGCTTCCTTGGCAGTAGCTCTTGGTCAGTGACTAAGAGAATTGGTGGGAATGTGTCTCCAGTTTAGGATATCTCCTGAGGCAAATTTCACATTGTTTTCCTGGGTTCCTCAATGGGATTAGAGGTCCAGCTGCTAACAACTGTAACCTGCTCAGAAACATATCCTCTATTGGCCAACTTCTTCCTCTTTTTCACTTTCCTACTCTTCTTCTGGTGCTTTTCAGTATTGCCTCCTAAATAAAGCACTTGTCTGCTAGATTTTTAAGGTAGTGCATAATTTTTAGATCAAAAACAGCTTGTGTAAATAATGAAGGCCACTGTCCTACGTTGTAGGTTTTAAATCCTTATTTTCTCCTTTTTTATTTCAGCAAAACTTGCCACCTGTATTTGGAGTGTGGTGGGGATTTCTCTTCCTCTTTTTTCTACAGCTACGGGATAGACAGTCACAGCTATTGGCTGTTCACATGTTTGCTAACAAGGAACATTCTAATAAGTGGTGTGCCATCTTTACCCAGGTCACACAGATGATTGTGCCCTATACAGTGTGACACATGACACAAAAATGTCAGAAGGGGCATTGTTCATCCTGCACCTCCCCCGCATACCCTCCCTGTAAACATATCAAAGGTTACCTCTGTGACATCTCACTCTTGATTTTCCATGGTGAAGTGTAGAACTGGGATGAATTAAAATGATGTGGCCTTTTTGAAATCCAAGTCTTTGACAAATTTCACCCTGCACCTAGTCCACTGTAGATCTCCATATTGCCTCCTGCACTCTGGCCTATTTGCTCACTTGTCTCCCAAAGCACCCATGCTTTGTGGTATTAAGAAAAGTTATGCCAAAAAATAGGTCTTTTAAAAAAATTAAAACTCATAAAGTAGCTAAAACTTTCCCCCTGATAACGCCCTATCTCTGTTTCTTTCATTAGTGTAAAGCATGGATCTGTTTGCTAACTGGCTCCCGTTTAGGGAAGGCCAACCCCTTCACAACATGCAGTGTACTTGGGGAAGGAATTGGGATGGCCAGAAGCCTTTTTAGGGTAAAGTTTTCTTGAAGAAAGAGATACAAAGTGGATAAACATGCAGGAGAGAAGCTAGGATTCTTTTTATAGCACCAGAAGGTGGTGATGGTAAAACATCTGAGCCTGTTAAATACATAGTTAATAAGATAGAAGGAAGGGCTGTATTTACCCAAAGCCAGACAAACTGAAATAGAAGCTATATATTATGAAAATTTTATATTTTTCATAAAAACCCTACTATAACTTCAAATTGAATGTCAGATTTTTTACAAAGTATGTTTGACTAGATGGTTATCTCCATATTAATTCCCAATTCCTATGAATATTAAATCAACGTTTACTTGGACTAAGTAGTTTTGCATGGAGAATGATATGAAAGACTACGGTGAGAATAAGGAAGACCAAAGATAAATCAAGACTTATAATTTTAACCCTGGCTGGTGGCTCAGTGGAAAGGTGCTGGTCTGTGAACCCAAAGGTTACTGGTTCGATTCCTAGCCAGGGCACATAACCAGGTTGCAGCCAGGCCTCCAGCCAGGCCTGTAGCTGGAGGCAGGTGAAAGGCAACCATACATTGGTGTCTCTCTCTCTTTCCCCCTCCCTCTCTGCCCTCCTCTCTGAAAATAATAAATAAAATCTTAAAAAAAAAAGAACCAGTTCCTATTTTTTTGAAGAGTTGCAATTTTATAAGCCACACTTACATGCTTCAAAATGATAGATGCATTTAAATGATCAATAGTTTAGAACTTGAATTTGAACCTACATTAAGTTGATATAGGTACTTTGGTTCAGCATTTAATTAAGATGATTCAGGAAAGAAAAATACAGTTAAACCAGTCCTATGTCTATGAAGAGTAATATATTACATGAAATCTTGCCATTTAACATTGTTACAGATATGAATTTGGATGGATCAATAAATTTTTTATATATGTATTTGAGGATCAAATGATTTATTTGTGAAAGTTTAATTCATCTACCTAAAGTACTTAGAACAATGCTCAGCACATATTAAATTTCATGACACTGTTATATATGGTGAAGATGATGATAGCTGATGGAGTCACTGTATTTCATAAGTCTTGTTTGGTAATCAAGAATTTGTGTAGAACTACATCTTTATTTGAAAATATATAAAGCAAAAGTTTCCAGCTTCTTGTACACATCTTGTCAGGTGTTTTCTTTGTTGGCCTCTTCATGTTGCTGCTTTATTTGAAAGACTTTATTTTCTAATTGCACAATAGTGCTTTCAATCTCATAATTCTTACTGACCAGGGA
Organism: Noctilio leporinus; assembly: GCA_004026585.1. Taxonomy (NCBI): domain Eukaryota; kingdom Metazoa; phylum Chordata; class Mammalia; order Chiroptera; family Noctilionidae; genus Noctilio; species Noctilio leporinus. The sequence goes on from PVIW01004469.1 coordinate 122,793, forward strand.
TCCCCAATTTGACTCAGTTTTTCTTTATTTAGATCCAGCTGTGAGTTGCTTGTTCTTTCGCTGCCAATTTAAATCTTGAATATATTTCCTTACCTTCTGGAGCCCTTTCTGTGCATGTTTAATCATATGAACTAGATTTTCATTATACACTTTCCAGGCATTGCATTCATTCTATGACATTAATTCCAGATTTTCAGTTCAAACTGCTTGATGTTCTAACTGGATCATAGAATTATTTACACACCTTTGCCATGCAGTACTGTCATTTTTCTGACCCGAAGGAGAGGCTGGAAGTTCATTCATATAATTTCATTTGGTTGTCAGGAAACCAGTCTTTCAGATTCACGTCCCATTACACATAAGCATAAGCCAGCACTGTCAGGTAGCTCAGGCAGTTCTTACTAGGTCATTATCTGTGAGTTGCCACCTCCACCATCACTGCAGCTGCTTCCAGCATGCCAGGTGCTTCACAACCTTGGTTAAAATACCACAGCTCATCTACCAGCTCTCTGGTGACCAACCCAGCTCCTGCCTGAGTTTTCGGAATCTCTCAATGAATTTTCTTAATTCATTTTATATACAGGCCCAGTACTGGGTCCTAAAGTTACCATAGTTACTGAGATGTAGTCCCTGGCTTAAGCAGCCTATAGTTCAGTGACATCATGATCACCACTAAAAATGATACAGAAAAATCCATCAGTGCCTTATGCTCTTTGATAGATCCTGGGTTTCCACATTAATATGGAAAACTTATGGGTGGTCTTGGCTTTGTTTAGTTGTAGATTCATATTGATTTCATCCATCCATCCCTTCACTCAGTCAATGAATATTTTTTTGATCATTAGTTTATGTATGCTATATCTATACTGTTTCAGATGTCTTCATGAAGCTTACTATCTTGTTTTTAAATATAAGACCTCAAACCATAAAATTCCTGGGAGAAAACATAGGCACTCAAATCTTGGACATTTCTCTTAGGCAAATAAAATAAAAAATAAACAAATGGGACTATATCAAACTAAAGTTTTTTGCACAGCAAAAGAAGCTATCAACAAAATAAGACAACCTATTGAAGGGAGAAGATATTCACCAAGATACATCTGATAAGGGGTTAATATCAAAAATTTAGAAAGCACTCATGCTACTCAACACAGACACATGACAAAAAACCCAAGCAATCCAATTAAAAATTGGACAGGAAACCTGAATAGACGTGCCTTCAAAGAGGCCATAAAGATAGCCTTTAAGCATATGACAAGGTGCTTAACATCATCCACTGTCAGAGAAATGCAAGTTAAAACCACAATGAGTTATTACCTCAACCTGTCAGAATGGTTACCATCCATAAATAAACAAACAGCAAGTGTTGATCAGGATGTGGAGAAAGGGGAACTCTGGTGAGAAGACAGATTGGTGCAGCCACTGTGTAAAATAGTATACAGTTACCTAAAAATATGCAAAGTGGAACTTCTTTATGACTCAGTGATCCCACTTCTAGGTATTTGTCTGAAGAAACCCAAAACATTAATTCAAAAGTATACATATATGCACCCCTATGTTCATTGCAGCATTACTTACAATATTCAAGGTATGAAAAGCAATCCCAAGTGTCCACCAGGAGATGAGTGAATAAAAATCTGGTGGTCCATACACACAATGAAATATTAATCAGCCATAAAAAGGAATAAAATCTTACCATTTGCAACAGCATGGCTGGATGTAAAGACTATTATGCTAAGTGAAATAAGGCAGCCAGAGAAAGATAAATACTACATAGTTTCACTTACGTGGAATCTAACGAACAAAATAAACAAATTAAATGAAAACAGACTTAGACACAGAGATCAGACTGATGATTGTTAGGGGGAAGAGAGTTTGGGGACTGGGTGAAAAAGGTGTACTTTGAGAAGTGCAAATTGATAGTTACCAAATAGTTACAGGGATGTAAAGTAAGGAATAGGGAATATAGTCAATAATATTGCAAAAACTATATATGGTACCAGGAAATATTGGGAGGACCACTGTGTAAAATATATGATTGTCTAAGCACTATGCTGTATGTTTAATACAAAATAATATTCAATATAAACTATAATTTAAAAAATAAAAAGTTAACAAACTAACCCAGGGATTTAGGAACCAATTCATATTGTTGAGATCCAGGATTTATTAGAATTGAATTATGACATGATAGAATTCTAAAATGATCCACATCTGATAGTTAAATTATGACAGAATAGTTGTACCTACAACATACCACTACTATCACAGGATAATTTGAAGACAGGACATCTATATTATGTTTAAATATTTAGTTGCCAAATGTTCTTAATGCTCTACATAATATCCATGTATCAAAATTCAGCCCAATGAGTTTTCAAGTTTCCTACTGGTCCTATGAATAATCTTTCAAAATAAAGTTTCCACCTTATGAATAGATGTCCACCACGCACCCCAAGATCACTGCCCATGCCACTTGATCATTCCTTGGGATTCTCAGCTGCACTTCATTATACATCATCACCTTCTAGCCTGCTCTGGGCACCCCATCTCACACTTCATCACTTCTTGCATTCTTTGTGAGCACGCCACTCTATTACAGAATTTGTCTCCATTATCCACTATTCATTATTTCCAGACCAATAATAAATTAATCACACTTTATTGGTATCTAAATTAGTTGTTTGTTGCACATTGTCAAAAAGAGATACTTTTCTATGACAAAATTTGGTCTCGAAGGTATTATATGCTATTATATAGTTCCTGGGCTTTATTCCTCTCTATATTAATTCTATAAACCTGAACAGGCTACTTATTACTAGGTGCCTTTGTTGCATTTAACTGAAAGAAATAAAGATACCTGCTGACACCCTGTTGAGGTGTCAGCATTCTAAGTTAGTTATGTTGCATTGGTGATGTTAACCTGAGCAGGTTATTACTCTGACTACATTTTAGAGTAGCGTGTCATTTTGCTGGGTTACCCTTTTTACTTTAAATGGCTAAATAATTTCCTTCATTGTTATTGCCCAATCCAGACTGAAGGTAAACTAATCTGGATCATCTGAAAGAAAATTTCTATACAAAATCAAAAGTATTATTGTTGTACGTTTTTCTATTGGTTTAAGTAGATTTTCCTGAGTGAATTATTCCTTCAAGTATGTTAACGCAAAGTTTCCAACAATATATTTTATTATATAATGGAATTGGTTATAGCAAATGTAATACTTTTATTTCAAATGATTATAATTTATCCATTCAGATTTTCATGTATTCTATGTGTAATTTCCCATGCTTTGCTAATATAATTATCTCAAATTATCCAAATAGATTTTCCATCACTTGGTGTCTTAGTTTTTTTATGCTGCTGTAACAAATACCACCCTCATGACTTCAGCATCTCCCAAAGGCTCCACCATTTATACCATCACTTTTGGAGGTTAAGATTTCAATATATTAATTTGGGGGTGCACCAACATTCAGACCATGGCACCATGTCCATTAGAATCAAAGGGTGTACATTTAGAAGTTAACCATCTCCACAAAGTTACTGTAATCTTTTTTGCTTGCCTTTGAGTTTCAGTGTGGTTTTGTAGAGCCTAGGGAAGGTAGGCCAGCAATTTCAAGATATAATGTGAAAGGACTATGATTTCGGATTATTCCATTTTAAGGGTTCTAGAAGTTGTATTCATAGCTATATGGTATGTCTCATTGATGTGACTAGCTTACTGTTCAATTAGTCTTAGTGAATATTGAATTTATACTGTTAAGCAGGAAAAACATGCCTCTATTAGGCATTACAATTAATATTTAATTTTATTATTTAATTTTAAAAAAGATTTAATTAAAAAAATTATTTTAGAGAGAGTGGAAGGGAGGGAGAAAGAGAGGGACAGAAACATCAATATATGGTTGCCCTTCACCTGCCTTTAGCTATGAACCTGGCTGGAAACCTGGCTTACAACCTGGTTGTGTGCTGTGACTAGGAATCAAACCAGTGACCTTTGGGTTTGCAGGCTGGCACCATTCCATTGAGCTACCATCCAGGGCGTCAATTATTATTTTAAAAAAGTATTTATTATTAGAACAATATTTTAGCTTCCAAAATCAAATGGTTGGAAATTTAGGGTTACTAACCTTTACAAAGGCCTCCTTGAGTACTTATTATTGCCTAGGTACTAAATTGCAATATTAATCACATACGTTATGAGCTAAGCAGGCAGGTGTGTGTGGTCAATTTTTAATTTTGTTTTTATTTTACTCTTTAATCTGCAGAATTGAAGACTTTGTTTATTCAGCGGAGGAATAGAAAAGCCTGCCTTTGGAGTACTCCATAAAAATGTACAGAGACAATGCTTTTTTCTTTAGTCAAAACAATGCCTTTCTTTTACTTTAATGACTGCTTGAAGTTGTAACTGGTTTGCACTTTGAAACATTTTGGTATTCACTGATGATTTTCAAGTTAAGGCAGTATGCAAGTCAAAATAGAAATGGATTAAGTCTTGACTTTAGAAATGGCCATTTCAGTTTAATTTCAGGAATCCAAGAAAACAAATGGTATAGTTTGCAGGATAAGAGGCTAAGATGTCATAGCATCAAGTATGTACAGAAACATTCCTGGATTTATCAGATGTAACTCAGAATTAAAGCTGTGTGAATTTTTCAACTTGAGACAGGCAGTGTGGCATTGATATTTACAAGTGATGAGGAAGCATGCTGGAAAACTATTCGGTAATCTGTGACTGCATACAGTCAGAAAGCTTACTTTAAGATTGGATTCAGATGAATAAGGTGAGGTGATTTGAATGTAGGATTTTAGAAGTTCCAGAGTCAGTCTACAAAAGCCCACTGTCTTCCCAGAAAGGACCAAAATGTCATCTATACGTATTATTTGTTTAGGAAACATCTGAATTCCTGCAATGTGTTAGGTATAGGTGATGGAGGCATAGGTAAGTAAGACACTATTCCTCCTATTATTTCCATGTGGATGGGGCCACATGGAAATAATCAAAGTAGTAGTAGTTTAAATAATAATAGTTACCATTAAAAAAGATATATTCATTATTTTTTAGAGAGTGGGAAAGGGAGAGAAGCAGAGAGGGAGAGAGGCATCAGTGTATGGTTGCCTTTCACCTGCCTCCAGCTATGGACCTGGCTGGAGACCTGGCTTGCAACCTGGTTATGTGCCCTGGTTGGGAATCAAAACGCCAACCCCTGGTTTCACAGGCCAGCACTTTATCCACTGTGCCACCAGCCAGGGCGAAGTTACCATTTTTTAAACACCTCAAATATGTTCATTACTTAAATGCAATTTTCCCTAACAAAATGACTTGTAAAGTATTATTTGCTCTGGTTTACAACAAAGACACAGCCTCAAAGCAGTTAATTAATTCATCAGAATCACCAGAGAGCACATAGAGAATTTAGATTGGAACCTTATTCTGATCCCAAGGTCACCATTTTAAAGAAACATGGATCAAATCATACTCATAGACCATCTAAAAATTCCAAGCAGTTGAGATTTTATCCTGGAGGCTATTGAAAGCTACTGATTTTAAACATGTGGTACGCCAGATTTGGGTTTTGGAGAGTAACTTTTGGCAATGGTACGAAGAATGGCATGGAAGGGAGATAAGGCTGGAGGCAGAAAATATTGCAGAAGTTAAGGTGGTAGACAATGAAGTCTTGACTTGAGACACAGCAGTGGTAATGGAAAGGACCTGAATGAATTTAAGATATATTCAAGAGGATGTAGATGCAAAGATTAGTCAAGGATAACACCCAAAGTTCTTACTTGAGAAGCCAATTAGAAGTTAGTGCCATTTGGTGCCATTTTGTGAATAGGAAATACAGACAGAGAAGCAGATGAAATTTTAATTTTAAATTTTAAGTTTTAAATTTTGAATTAAAAATTGCACAAGCTCATTGTAAAAATTGGAACAGTACAAGAAGGCAAAAAATTAGTGGTAAATGTTACCCCAAATCTTAGAACGTAGAAATATTTATTATCAACTTTTGGTATACTTCATTCTGAACATATTATATAATGAAAACATATAACTATAAAGATAGATAAATTATAGGATTTAATCAACTTTAGATGAATGGTTCTTTTTTTTTCTTTTTTAATTTTATTGTTGTATTACATCCATCCCCTTTTTTGCTCCGCTCTGTCTCCCTCCTGACCCACCCATTCCCCACAAAGTCAATCCCACCTGTTTTCCATGTCCATGGTTCCTTTATACTAGGTTCTTGTCTAAACTGCTCCCCTTCCTTAGATGAATGATTCTTTACTATTAAGGATATTAGTTCCTAAAAAGCTCTCTGTAAAGTCAAGACATATATGTCAATAGTGATTCTGGTTTTAAAATCACGCATTGAATCTCTAAATGTGGGTTCAAGCTCAGCTTTTTTTTTTTTTTTAAAGTATTTATTTATTTTTAAAGAGAGGGGAAGGGAGTTAGAAAGAGAGGGAGAGAAACATCAATGCTTGGCTGCCTCTTGTGTGCCCCCAACTGGGGACCTGGCCTGCAACCCAGGAATGTGTTCTGACTGGGAACCAAACTTGTGACCCATTGGTTAGCTGGTTGGAGTTTATTCCACTGAGCCACATCAACCAGAGCTCAAGCTCAGTTTTTAACATGCTGAATTTGAAACATTTATGGAACATCCATATAGAATTGTTCTTCAGTGAGATGCATATGTGGTCATGGCTCCACAGTGAGATCAGGGTTAGACATGTCAACTCAGGAAATGTTATTGATGTAATGTTAAATTAACATATAGAATGCATGAGACATGAGGATAAATAGAGCCTTTGAGGGTACTCAAATATTTGAAAAGTGGAAGAAATAGGAGATGACTCTCCAAAAGCACTCACTTAGGTAGAAGAAAAACAGATATGTTGTTATGAAAGAAAGAAAATAAAAGAGTTGGAAAAAGTTGTCCATAGTATCAAATGTCATAGAATAATCAAGTTAAGGTAAGGTGAGAAATTATCTATTGGCTATAGAAATTTGGGAACAGCATCAATAGTAATCTGTTCTCATTGAGAGCAGTTTTTGTAGAGTGGTGGAGAAACTAAATTACAATGAGTGAAGAAGTAGATGGGAAGCAAAGACCATTCTTAGGAAACTTGGTGGTAAAGGTCAGGGAAAGGTGAAGAGATTGGGCAAGAGGCACATGGGGTTTAGAGAAGGTTTGTTTTTCACATGAGAGAGGCTTGATTATATTATGCAAAGTGGATGAAATCCAAAACAGAGGAAGAGGCTCAAGTAAAGGGGAAAGCAGAGCTAATTGGTGGAGGTCAAAGATGTAGGTTACATGACTAGCTTTGGGCAAAAGACTGGACATACTCTCTGTGATAAATCGAGTGCAGGTATGTAGATAGATATATTTATATAATAAAATAGGGTTTTAAGAAAGTTTCTCCTAAATTATTTGTGTTTTCTATGTTAAAAAAAGGATAGTCTGTTGCAAATAAGAGAGATGGAGTTTGAATAAGGAGTTGGAGAAAGAGTAAATAAATATAAATAATAAAGTTATTTTTGGTAATGAGAAAAGGTGCAGACTAGAAATATATAAAAGAATGTAAATTGGCTTCAAAGACTTGATCAGAGTTGAAAACCATATTTCTTCCTGGTTTCAGATTTCATGGCTGTGTAATTTTCTTCATGGAACTTCAGACGTGGAACTGGAGTAGATCAATAGTTAGACTGAACCAAGGCTTTTCAAGTCTCATGCATTGGAAGAAAGATTGACAAGTTCAAGGCATATAGATGTCAACAAGAGAGTATTTGAAGGGACAGACATTGAGACTTATTCCAAATATGAGAGAGAAAGGGAGGAGGAAAGAAAGGCAGGCTCTCTGAGGTTGACTATAGATATCAACAAGAGAAAGAGAACAGTGAATCTGTAAAGAGAAAAAGTTGTGACTGGCATGTGATGTTTTTGATTTCAGAGAAGGAATTCTTTTCACTGAATTGAGACATTTAAACTAGCCAAAAGAAATTTGCATATTTTTTTCCTGAGGGGAACAGTAACCGGGAATTCCATTTGTGTGGGCTGGGGAACGCAAATTCACCAGCTGTGGTGGGCACACAACCAGAACTACATGCCTGTAGAGTGAAGACAACATCTTTCCCCCAGGCTATCAATTCTACAGAGAAGAGTCCTTCTAGGGTCTGAGAGATTAAGTTCCATGTGGGGTGCTAGAGATGGAATGAAGGCCCATCATCCCAAATCTACTGCAGTTAATCTTAAACTCATTTTTCTTTCACCCTAAAGTGATTATGTGAAATGGCTGTTTTAGTTGTCTTTCATTATTATGTTGTTACATAGCTTAGTACATTATATGATAAGCACTGTAATCTCTGTCCCATTAGACTGTGATTTCACCTGGGGCATGAGCTACATCTTATTTATTTTGGTACCTCCACTGCTAAGCAGTGTCAGTAATGTTTATTTCCTCATGTACACAGAGAGAAGCAGAAGACTTCAGGAAATTAGTATGCTTTGAACAACTGACTATCCATTTTTTAAAAAATTATATTATTATTGTATCACATCCATCTGCTTTTTGCTCCCCTCTGTCCCCCTCCCCACCCACCCATTCCCCCCAAAGTCAATCCCACCTGTTGTCCATGTCCATGGTTTCTTTATACTAGGTTCTTGTCTAAGCTGCTCCCCTTCCTTGCCTCTGCCTCCCCCCTCCCCCCAACCCCTTTCCCCATGACCACTGAAGGCCTATTCACTGTATTCATATATTTGGTTCTGTTTTGCTTGTTGTTAGTTTTGTTCATTATTGCCCCATAATGGGTG